>JAWQFJ010021040.1:55000-87500 GCA_034096865.1 Theodoxus fluviatilis | reverse complement strand
CCAGCCAGGCCTCGACCCCGCCGTTGAGGGTAACCTTCTCCGTCAGGCGGAGAATCTCGCCCTCGGCGCTCAGCACGGAGACTGCATCCATGATGACAACGTCGTCTGTCAGGCCTTCTGATGGAAGCATGGTCGGAATGGTCTGCGAGGACGTCAGGTGCGTGGACTGCAAACACAGGGATGAAGAGAGACGGACTCGGTATTAGTTTGATGTTGATTCGAGAGCGTTCGGACGTTAACTAGATGGTTGCGGGTTCTGTCCCTGCCCGAGGTCTTTACTTGTTTTATTTGTTTTTCTCTCTGTGAAGTATCAGCTGGGTTTGAGGGAAATGCTTTATGAGTAGCTGAAAAGTGTGGACTGCCAATGGAGGGAGAGAGACTCGTCATTAGTTTTATATCGATCCAATAAAAATTGAGCGTTAGCCCGAAAAGTATATGTTCGATCCCCCTCGAAGATGTTGAAACTTCATTGTTGGTCCTATCCCCTGCAGAATTCAGCTGTTATTAGAAGGCTGGTTTGTATTTAAAAAATTGAATTGCGCGGAATGCAAAGAAAAAGCGAGAGGATCGGAAAAGCTCGATTCAGATCAGGAAAGTGTACACAACATTCAGCTACTAATATGTGTTTGTGACGGTGATGGTTACAGAAGTGCTAATGGTGGCGGCGAGGCGAAGAAAGAGGAGGACAAAGAGAAGGCGAAGGACGAGGAGGAGGAGCAGGCGGAGAAAGAGTATGTGGAGTAGGATCAGGCAATGGATGAGGAGGAGAAGCAGGAGGAGGAGCAGGAGCAGGAGCAGGAGCAGCAGGAGCAGCAGGAGCATGAAGACCAGGAGCATGAGCAGTAGCAGGAGGATCTGGCGGAGCAAGAGGCGCTGGAGCATGAAAAAGAGGAGCAGGAAAAGGAGGAGCAGGAAAAGGAACAGGGGGAGATGCTACTGGTAGTTGTGACGACAATGATGACGATGTCAACAATGATGATAAGTATAATGACGGCAGTGATGATGTTGACTCCTCCTCCTCTTTGCTTACAAGATAACAAAATTAAATGTAGACCAACGTACACAACTGTGTTAGTAAAGCAACGTACATTGTAAATGTAAAGCAACGTCCGTACATGTAAAGCAATGTACACAACTGTCGATAAAGTAACGCACATTGTAAATGTTAAGCAACGTACGTAAATGTTTGTAAGGCGTTTGTCAATCTTAGTTGGCGTCCCAGTCCGTTGCGACATGGCTGCTGAAGACCTGGCTCTGTCCAGGGGAGACATGCCAGGAATGGGAGTTCTGGAGGCGGAGCCCCGTCGTCCCGAGTCGTCCAGACGTCCAGAGTCGTCTGTGCCTCGCTCCAGCTTGACATCGGAAATCTCCATAAACACGGCCCTGGAAATTTGTATACGTAGGTTTGTTGGTATTGTCCTTGTACAACTTTGGAAAAGTACACTTGTTTGCACTGTCCATGTACGATTATGGAAAAGTACACTTGTTTGCACTGCCCATGTAAACGTTTAGAAAAGTGCACATGTTTGTACTGTCCATGTACGATTATGGAAAATTACACATGTTTGTACTGTCCATGTACGATTATGGAAAAGTACACATGTTTGCACTGTCCATGTACGACTATGGAAAAGTACACATGTTTGCACTGTCCATGTGCAACTTTGGAAAAGTACACATGTTTGACTGTCCATGTACGACTATGGAAAAGTACACATGTTTGCACTGTCCATGTACGACTATGGAAAAGTACACATGTTTGCACTGTCCATGTACGACTATGGAAAAGTACACATGTTTGCACTGTCCATGTACGACTATGGAAAAGTACACATGTTTGCACTGTCCATGTACAACTTTGGAAAAGTACACATGTTTGTACTCTCCATGTACGACAGCATTTGGTACGATGACTTTCATACGTGCAATTCACAGTTTGTGAGACAGAATTCTCTTCAATCTATTTTTATTACCCAACTTCGTTTCATTTCAAGGTGTCAGATTGTGCTTTTAAAAAAATGGAATCATATCGATTTCTAAGGTAAACACTTTGTTCTTTGATGAAACGAAACAGATCATACTGATTGTTTTACATGGATATTGTTGTCCAGATCTTCACGGACAAATCCATGCTGAAGGCACACATTTTTTAATCCAGCAAGCGATTCCTGCAGTTTGCTCAATAACTCATTTCAATTATCTGATTCACACACATCCCAACCCCACCCCTAATTTCTTTTCGGGCACAGAGGTTACAGATGAAGATCCTTCTTTATATGAAAAAAAACTATCATTATATATGCATTTATCATTCATCTATATTCCTCACACTTTTCTATTCAAATTTTGAGAGAAAAAATTCAAAGTAGATTTTGAAACGTTCCACATTGCCCTCATGCACACACTTCCACTGATAAAACTGCCAGGAAGACCTGCTCCACGTTTCCTTTGTGCGATGGGGGTGAGACCTGACCCACAGCATCTCCCTACGCTATTTGTAATTGGCGGATGACTGCGGAAATCGCAAATGGGCTCGCTCCGACCTGCTCTAGTGCTTTTCGTGGTTAACAGTCTCACATAACCTTCATAGGCTGATAGGTCGTAAATCTCCATTCATCTCATCCATCCATTTATTTACTTAATTCATTTGTTTTTTCATTCACCTATTCATTTTATCACTATGCATTCACTTCTTTCGTTCATTCACTTCATTCATTCATTTATTCATTCATTCACTTCATTCATTCATTCCTTGCTGCACTGCACTCACTTGAGGTGGGGTTTGACCGACTCGAGGTCGAAGGGCTTGCTGATCATGGAGAGCAAGATGGGGTCGGACACGAAGTAGAAGCGGGGGAAGGCGTGGCGCTTGTTGTCCAGGTAGCCCATCAGGGACTTGAAGCAGATCTCAAGCTCCTCGTGGATATGTCTCAACACCACGGCCTTGGGCACCTCGCCTCCGTAGCAACACTGCAGGGAGAGAGACAGAAGAAAAAGGGTAGTGAAGAAGCTGGCTTGATGTCTACAAGACGGCTCCCGGTGGCACAAAAGTACTGCTTGGGGCCGGCTGTACTGTGCGAGTGCTACTGGAGCAGGTCCCAAAAGGACAAAGAGCACAGTAATCCTGTTGATGGGGAAGGTGTTGGTGCAGTTCAGGCTGCATGCGAGACTAGTGTGCTTGTTTCGATACCATCTCATCTGCAGGCCGCTTCTTAGTCATCTATATTATTGGCGGTATTGGATGTAATTTACATATTTATGTCAACGCTCTTTCTTACCTGCAGAACGTTTCTTGTGTCAAATGCTCTCTTCATCATCTTGGTCCATCCCTTGTCAATTCGTGCAAATCGCTTTGCCTCTTGAGGTAGATCCTAAAGATAAACAATAAAAACAATTTATTCAAAGACATCCTTCCGGCACGTTCTATTCGTTTACACTTGCCATGATTACACACGAAGACGAGAGAGTGGTGTTCTTCTAGCAACAATGTTGCGCTATTAAGGAAAATACAGCATGAAGTATCACTTCATGCTGCTTCCTTCAAAGTCTGTTTAAGTTATCAATACAAACCAAACTGTCTAATCCTGCATCCTCATCTTACTCCTCCTCCTTTGTCAAATATTTGTATGTCTTTCCTCCTTCGCCTGCTATTCCTCCTTCCTCCAACTTTCCCATCTACCACCAGGACCACAAACACCACTACGACCATCACTATCATCGTCGTCGTCGTCGTCGTCGTCCTCTTCATCATCATCATCATCATCATCATCATCAACATCATTATCATCATCATCATCATCATCATCATCATCATCATCATCATCATCATCATCGTCGTCATCATCATCATCATCATCATCATCATCAATCCACTCAGCATATTTCCTATACACCCCACATCCCACTCAATTCTGCTCCTCCACCTATTGCACACTACCTCTCACCCCACCCCATCTTCCACCCCTCCCCGACACGCACCCGGACAGCGGCGCTGTTGCTGAAGACTGCCTCCAGATACTGCCAGAGGTCCTGGACTTCAAGCCACAGCTCCAGCACCTCCGCCACTTCCTTCAGCTTCTCCGCCCAGGAGGCTGCCTCGTCCCGTAGAGGTCCGATGTATCGTGACGTCAGCATGCTGGCCAGCAGCGCCTGCGCATCCTCAAGCTGTTCCAGCAGCCGCTCTGTGAAATTCTGGAAAACGCGCCACAGGAGTTCAAATGGGAACATGTAGAAAACGGCGGTTGTGGGGACTGAAAGGAAGTGTCTACAAAAAGGGAAATAGGGCCTGACACTGTGAGCTTGGCTTCACACAACAGTGGGATTGATAACTTAGGGTTAAAGAAAATAATTAGCATGTCCTTCTTGATACAGATTTGTTGATACAGTTTTCATTTTTTACGTCACGGTTTTCGAGAAAAGGGGGAGGAAGGAAAAACACTGCACGCTGGTCATTAACCCATCGAACAAATTACATTGGGGTTTCCAGTCATGTTAGTACATTGGTGAGGAAATGTGTTTCGTATTTGTAAACTCTTGACAGTCATACACATTATCCAGGAAGCTGGAGCAGAAAAACATTTTGTAGAAAAAAAACTAAAACAAAATTAACTTTCCCATTCGATCAAACCAAACTTATCTCCTAAAAAACCAGCTTCAAGAACAACAATAACAACAACAAAAGAACAACAACAACAACAACAAAACAACAGCAGCAAATCTCACCTTGTCCAGGTACATGGGGCCTCGTTTCTTGTACGGTTCAAAGTTGAGCACCTGCTCCGTCCACTCTTCTTCCGTCATCCTCATCTTGATCTCAAGCTCAAGCTCCCGGCTGGCGCCTCGGCAGATCCCCTCGATGGCCTCCTTGTGGCTGCGGCAATCAGGCAAGTCATAAGCTGCCGTCTCAAGGGGGCACTCGTGGTGAAAAGGAAGGTGCCATGTAGAGATACTTTGAAGATGGAATAACCATGCGATAGGGATACAGTGATGAAGAGATTTTAGCAAAAGTCACTGCAGCGCGGGGAAAGATATGGAAGAAAATGAGGAAAAGTGATGAAAAGTAAGGGAACTGCCTCGAATGTAGTGCAACTAAGAATCATTTTCCTTAATGAAATCATACAATGTGGCTGAAAACTGGACCGCATGACTCTAAGATAAAAGACTGCAAAATGTGATTTAGATATAAAAAGAACCCCGAAAACAAAGAAAATAAAATAAATCGGACTGAAGAAACAATCGTATCCGAATGTATCATTCCATAGTTACACATAGGTTTCTTTTATCTCCTAGTGACATCAGATCAGACGACAGACTCTGAGGCTGAGGCTCCTCTGATGTCCACCCACCTGATGAGTCCAATGTCCAGCAAATGGCACAGTTTAAAGACATTGGCCTCCAGCTGGAAGGAGCTGCCTGTCGTCTGCATCACCTGCAGCCAGTGTCTGTTGCGGATTTCCTGCAACCAGCCGTTCCAAACAATTGACTTCCCTGACAAACGCTTTCAAAGAACAAGATGCACAAAATGAAACTTGAGCATATATGCTGTAGATGTGTTCCAGATTATAAACAGCAGCTCGAAAGCAGATGACTGATGATGAGATGTACCATAATAAAGCAGGCTCAATCCATCTCGGACACTTATTAAAAAATGAAGTCCAATTTCCTGAAACTAAATATATACATGTGGGCAAAAGTGACATGAAAATAATAATGTTCAACATAAGGAGTAACAACCTGATAAACCACAATCAGTATTTCACTCTTTTCCATGAAGTTGAAACAAACTTGTAAAGTGAACACAACTAAGAAAACTGAGAGAAAACAAATCGACTCAATGCAAAGAGGGAATAAAGGAAGAAATAAATTGAAGAGACATCATCAACTTGTAAGAGAAAGCTAGTTTTCCCTCTGTAAATGCACTCCAAAGTTGCCCTGCATTCTCCTCCATCTGATTCAGTTCCTTCACCATTTTGCCACTGGAAAAGTTTAACGCACAAAATCACCACCAAGTTGGACATACTGCAGATAATACGGGCAATGTTATTAGTCATACTGCATCCCAACCCCAATGCTTGCTTAGTGTTACCATGGCAACTTTGAGGCGTACAAGAAGAAAAGAAGGTGGGTAGAGGGTGGAACATGTCAATGGAGCTGGGGAAGATGAGGTAGGGTTTGGAGATGGGGGATGGAAACGGAAGAGAGACAGATAAGATGTTGATGAGGGCATCCTAAAGAAGGTATCAGGGAGTTAAAAAGACAAACAGGAACCAGTGCAACAAAGGGGGTCGGCAAGATAGGGGATGAGGTTGTCGCGTGATGAGGCAGCGACAATAGGGTGATGTGGTTTATTCACCCTTGTTGTAAATAGATTGTATATAAATCTTCTCCATTGTCCGCGGTTGCACGCTTGCCGCTGTGGGCGGGGGCTGCCGCGTAGTGGAATATCACGGTTTCGCTCCGGAGTGAACCCGAGGGGGAGGGGGGTCTTCGGAAGGGGTTATCGTGAGCGAGATCTATGGGGTCTACCCGATCATTAGCAGGGGGGTTTCGTATCTCGCTGTACCTTGGCGAGGAGTGATTGGAGAAGATTAGCGGAGGCGGGAAATCTCTCATTGGCGATTGGCGGTCAATCACGTGAGAGAGGGGACGCTGAGACTTGATCGCGTCTTAGTGCACAGACACTTTTCCGTCGCCGGGATGGAAGGAAGGCATGCATCCTCTGTGTTGATGATGCCGGGAGCTGCGCGGTGTAGCTCATGAGCGAAGTTGGTCGCTCTGGTGGAATTTGCTCCGTGCCAACTCTGTAGCAGTTGGTCACACGAGAAGGGAAGTGGAATTTTTCCGCTGGCTAGGGCGGAATTCCTGAGGATCCCACCACGGCCTGAAGAACTGAGGTGATTATTGCCGCTGCCATATTATTTTTACCGCGTGGGGTATTTGACTGTGTAATCTGAATGGGAATTGGGTCATCCGTTTGAGCATAAGGGATTAGTACCTCTAAAAGTCTGAAGTAAATCTGTGGGAATGGTTTATCAATTGTATTTCGTGTGTAAATGTTATATGGGATCGAAATTCTCAGTAATGAAGCTTTGGGTTCAAACTGACTCGCGGGGAGCGAGGGAAGCAATTTTCTAATTGGGCATCAGGTTGGAATGCGCCACTCGAACTTGAAATTCTTGTATGAATGGGCTTCGCAAAGAAATGGGGTAGTTGGATTATTGGGGGCGAAACCTTGTGTGTTTTAGGCTCATCATCGTCGTCTTCGTGTCATCTTTATCTTCGTCATCATCGTCGCCGTACCGTCGTCGTCTTGCGGTATCTGCTATCGGTGTATCGACTACTTACGGGAGCAGTGGGCTGCCCGCCTGATCCTCTACACGTCTTTTGGTCCACGTTTCCCGTTTGGTATCTTCGTGTCTACGGAATTCCACGGGTGCTGCGTCTTCTTGGTGGAGCCTTGCAGTACTGTCTTCTCGATCCACGCGGGTGGAACTCGAGGGGTTGGACGTCTCCGAGGGAATGCTGTGCGGGTCAGGAGCGACCCGTACGAGGCTGGGAGTCACGTCGGAAGCGCCAGGGCGTTTCATCGAGCCGTTCGGTTCAGACGGCCGTGCAAGTATCGTTTTCTCGATTTGTAATCGGTTAACCGTAATTTCGTTAAGACAGGTCGGGCCCTGTAGTAGGAGTCTAACGAAATCCACTTAGGTAAAGTGGGGGAGAGAAAAGTCCGCACGGTGCGGCTTGAACAATTAGGAAAGATTGTGTCAGAGGCAGAGGGGTGAGGGGAAAGAACGCTAGCGAGTGCATTCGCAGTGAAGCGATGTGTTAACGCAGCCATATTGTCGCAGGGTGGACTATGCGACGAGAGGGAGAGTGACTTATCAATTGATTCTCTGTAGAATGGTATTGGTCACTCTAACTTTGATAACTTTGGTATTCTGCCGTAGCTTAGAAATCTTCTTCTAAACTAAATTGCTGACTTGGAGAATTGAGTGTGACATTTGTAAGTCAGGGTGTATCTCATGATGGACAAGAGGGGAAAAGACTTGTTTCATGGGAGGGGGTCAAGTTTGCTTGGACACCGGGTTGACGCCGTGCGTGCGTCTGTTGACTGAAAACTCTTTAAGATTTCTGGGGACTGTGTTTGAAGACAGTGACTGGTTAGGGTGTGTTTGGGGACAACACCTTTCTTTTCAGGTTGGACTGAGAAGGGGAGAAACGGGTTGGTTTGTCTTGGAGATTCATTCAGTGAATTTGAGACGTGTTCATCGCTGTGTTGATGCTAGTCACGTGTGCTAGGGGGAAAGCGCACTGTCAGCGATGTGTGGGTAAGCCGGGGTTTTTCCTTCATGTGTATTTCTCCACATTGTTGCTATTGCTGGTGTGACACGTCTGTTCGTGTGCGTGCAAGTTGCCGTGCGAGGAGGGTGTTTGCACGGTAGTGTGTGAAGCGGAGCGAGGTCGCTTTGTTTATATTCGACTGTGTGGCGTGCGGCGGAAACGCCGCCATCTTAGGGGGTTTGGGGGTAGCCACGGTATGCGGCGGAGGGGTATTCGCTAGCGTGCACCTGATCTCTCTGCGTGGTGGTGAGTGCAGGGAGAGGGAGGCGCTTTGTTGACATTCTGCCTGTGCTGTGGTATTGTTGGTTTTTTCTGTTGAGGGGAAAGTTTTGGGACTTTGTTGTTGTCAATGCTCTTTTTTGTGAACTTTGTGTATGGGACTGCGGCAGCAACGTGTAATTGAATTTATTTCAGTTTCTCGGGGAATGATGAAAGAAAGAGCAGAGCGGGGAGATTGACTTTTTTCTGTACCTTATTGTAAACCCTAGTCACCGGTGACTTAGGCGTTCATTTAAGATAAGGTTTTGGGATTATTGTTGTTTGTTTCCCTATTCCCTTGCTGCCACTGTTGTTGTTGTTTTCTTTTCTGAATCTTTTTCAGGAGCGGAAGAGTGTCTTTCCGCTTGCTGACCTGATTCACCTTGTGTTGTTTATTTCTTTATTTTTTTTCTACACTTTTATTCAGCCTGCCTTCCTCAGCGGTCTCAACCCGCTAGGGGAAGTTTGTTAACTTGAATAAATTTGCATTTGTTTTCCAAACTGATTCATTGGCCTGTGTTATTTGAGTCTGGGTTGTTTTCTTGTTGTGGTGTCCCCCCAAGGAGTGGAGGTTGGTTTAGTTGTAAACCCTGTTTACTTATCAGGGCTATCTCTCCTGGAGGCGATTACCTCGTCCTCTGGGAAATAGTTCGTAACTTCTAAAGTTCTTTCAGATAAGTAGATAAATTCGCGACAGAGGTAAAACAAGAGATTTTTTTCCATTCATACGTATTTCTATTTTGCACGTGGAGCCTACACTCTACAGAGGCTTGTCATTAAAAGGGTGGGTTGTTTATTGTTTTTTTCTGAAACCATGCATGCAGATCTCTTGATGTTTCAACTGAACCAAAGGTAAAACCAGATATATAACCATGCGAGTAATTTGGTGTTTATACTGCTACAAGAGTAAGAACAACACAGAGATAGGATGAAACAAGAGGTCTATTACCATGCATGTAAGCTTCGTGGTGTTTCAGCTGCTACCAGACTAAGAACAACACAGAGATCGGGTGAATCAAGAAATATGTAACCATGCATACAGATCAGGTGGCGTTTCAACTGTTACCTGAAGTACGCCTATGTTGAGACGAAGCCATGTACTTCAGTGACCAACCCATACACTCATGCCCAGAACGCTGACAAATGTATCTACCACTACAGACACCAAACAGCAAGCACGTCACTCCCTCACTCCCTAATTTGCATGCATGTACTCCTTTGCCAATGTCTACCACAAAACAACACAGCACTAGCACAACTCACAAACAACTCAGCACTTCTGTTTCTGACGATCCTATTGCTGTGAAATTATGACATTAAAATTTTTTAATGCCTAGCATTTCAGTGCAACATATTTTACACCAAGAGTGAAGACACTAACTAGGAAAATAAAATGGATAACCAACCGAGCTGACTTACACAGCATAGCCTCGACTCGCTGTTTTACCGCCTGCGCATGAGAAACTAGTGTCTGTACATATGTTCTGCGAATTTTAGAGAAGATGAGCGTTTGCACTGGAAACCCGACAGCGGATACAAGGACACGAAAGACAGCATTTTACAGGATACTTATCAGAGCCTTTGACTATACATGTATGCTACAAGAATGACAAGACAAGGATTCTCAGTCATGTGCATTTTCTGACAGCCTAGCCCCCACTGCATCCCGTAACCAAAGCGCAACACCTCCATCTAGTCCACAAGACTGAATTTCTTTACCACTTCTTCCTCTTCTCACGGCACACACAAAGCTGTTTACTTCACAAGACGAAGTGCAGGGTGCAATTTTTGTGAGATAAGAAATGGTCTCCTTGCAAAAATAGCAGATGTTTTTTCGATTTTACATATAGAGAGCACTTGACTTAATTTATACTAAAGAATTGCTTCTTTGTTAATTTCACATTGACAATTTTGTATTTAATTGGTGCTCTAAACATTTGCATGCATTATTACATGAAGTAGGTGCAATGCTAATTTGCAGTTTGAAGAAAGACTGCGAGAAAATTGCACCCTACAGGTAAATGTTCAATACTTACTGTCATGCCAAACTTATTGTCACCCTGATGATCAGAAGGATGAAAATGATCAAAATGATGAAATGCATAAAAATCAATATTGTTGGTCCGCAGGACATACCATCATTACTGATGTTACATAAGTTTTATGACACAGGACCTTCTCTCAACAAGCATATGACATACAAGTAAGCTGAAGTTAAGCAATTCCCTTCTTAGTGTGATATCAAGGAAGTATGGAACACATATGAAATGTAGTCTGACATTAGCCTGGATGTAAGCATCTTTACCAGGTAATCGATTATGTACAGCTACCACCACTGGCTTTGTTTCAATCCATTTTAATCCAAAAAATCTGAGCAATTTTGCTCTGGTGTAAATCTTTAAGCTAGACGTTCTTGCTAAAAGGTACATACCCAGGAGGCATCATCAGATTACAGCTCTGCCAATTACAGCGAGCCTAAATATCTCGGAGGAACCACCAAACTAGTCCTACTATAATCACAGCATTGGGGTACAGTAGCTTGGAAAAGCTGCTGGCCTACAAGCAACCAGCAGTCCAGCATCAAAGTTATCCTGCCACAGCAGGAAGGGATACCTACTTGGGGACATCACTGGACTACCGCCCTACCGACCGTGGGTAAGCATTTGTCACTGGTAAAAGTGTACGCACCTTGGAGGCGAGGTTGTGGAGCAGAGGGAAGACCTGCAGATAGGTCTGTAGCTGTGTCCTCAGGTCGTGGTGGGCGTCCCAGTCCTTCAGCTTGCTCGGCAGAGCCAAGCACTCGTCCCAGTAGGTCTCCACCTGGGAAGGACAGAGATCAGAGTCATACATATGTTTGCAGGAATGTGTGAAGCATTTCTCCGAATTGCACGTGATACCCTATGCTGTCGTGTCGGACTCCATATCTTGCTGCCGTTTTCTTATCGCCCTAAGCAGTCAGCAAAGGGGTGAGCTTCCTCCCGAAGTTATATTTGAGCTCACTGCTCTCACTTCAGTGGTCACACAATGTTATTGTAAAACATGAATGTCTGTAAAGGTGTCTTCTACAGAAATTACGGGATGACAGAGTACCAAAGCTTGCGTCAGCTGAAGGACGTTTGGGCAGATGTAGAACTGAAGAAAAGCCAAGTTAAATGTTTGTTTGTTGGGTTTTGGGATATTGGGGTTTTGTTTTTTTCCAGTTCGCAAGTCAAAGACTCACTTCTTGAGAGGAAGCTTCCAAGTCGACCTCTGACCACAGAGTGTCCCGAAACTTGTTGTCAAATCGAATGAACTTCTGGAAGAGGCCGTACAGCTGGCTCAACAGGTCCAACTCCTGAAATGACATGATGACAAGAGTGAGCAAAATTATTCTAAAACAATAAACAAGTGTCAATTATATCTGGTCATGGTGAATTTCTTGGAGTTCTTGTTTGAGGTTATTTTGTGTTTTTTTTTGTTTCCAGGGGTATTCCTCTCTACATTCTCAATCATTTAATATTGGGGAAATTTTAATAGCGTTTTCATTATCTCTTAATATAGCTCTGAATATTTTGTTTAAAAAAAGTTGTGGACATGTAACTAAATTATCCAGAAATATACCAGGACACTTTTCAAATGGAAATTTTTTTGACAAACTACTTTTAAAATATTCTATTGACACTGTATTATGAGACCAGCACAAGTCAATATCATCCAACTTTTTATAAGCTGCCAATATTTTTGCATTGCAAAAAGACACATTGATGAAAGAGGTACCAAACTATGAGAGCAAACATAATATTATTAACACATTCAACTATTTGTTTAAGAAAATCTGACCAAGAAAAACAAAACCCTCCTCCAAGCCCATGGCCTACCTCTCCAGTTCTGTCCAGCTCTGGGAAGGGCTTGCAGGCGATGCCGAAGAGCTTTGAGACCGAGTCCAGCGTCTTGCGTTTGGTGTCGTACAGGGTGTAGCGGTTCTGGAAGTCCTGCAGGCGCGCCACGGCCTCTGAAGGGGGAATGCCCGGCACTGCTGGACCCTGGGCGTCGAACGCGTTGCGGAACTGGATGACCTCCACCACGAAGGTCTGTGACAATGAAATAGATAATGAATAGTAGATTACCTCTACCAAAAATGTCTGTGACAATGAAATAGATAATGAACAGTAGATTATCTCCACCATGAATGTCAGTGGCAATGAAATAGATAATGAACAGTAGATTATCTCCACCATGAATATTTTGTGACAATCAAACATAAAATGAGCGGTAGATTATCTCCACCATGAAAGTATGTGACAATGAAATAGATAACGAACAGTAGATTATCTCCACCATGAATGTCTGTGGCAATGAAATAGATAATGAACAGTAGATTATCTCCACCATGAATGTCAGTCAGTGGCAATGAAATAGATCATGAACAGTAGATTATCTCCACCATGAATGTCAGTCAGTGGCAATGAAATAGATAATGAACAGTAGATTATATCAACCATGAATGTCTGTAACAATGAAATAGATAATGAACAGTAGATTATATCAACCATGAATGTCTGTAACAATGAAATAGATAATGAACAGTAGATTATATCAACCATGAATGTCAGTGGCAATGAAATAGATAATGAACAGTAGATTATATCAACCATGAATGTCAGTGGCAATGAAATAGATAATGAACAGTAGATTATATCAACCATGAATGTCAGTGGCAATGAAATAGATAATGAACAGTAGATTATATCTACCATGAATGTCTGTAACAATGAAATAGATAATGAACAGTAGATTATCTCCACCATGAATATTTTGTGACAATGAAACAGAAAATGAGCAGTAGGTTAACTCCACCACAAAAGTATGTGGCAAAGAAATAGAATATGAACATTGCATTATCTCTACCATGAATGTCTGTGGCAAGGACACAGAAAATGAATGCATCATTTCCATCACGATCGTCTTGGCAAGGAAATGTTTTGAAAAAAAGATAATCTCCACCGCGAACGTCTGCGAATATGAAATATGAAGTGAATAGTAGATTATCTCCACAATAAAAATCTGCCGTGATGAAACTTAACAATGAACGGGTACCTCATTGCAGCAAATGTGTGCAGCAATGAAATAGAAATTGATTGATGGATTATTTCTGTAATGAACGCCTGTGGCAGTTTAGTACAGAATAAACTGGTGGGTCTCCTCAAGGAACATATGCCGCATTCGCACAACTTGACCTGGGGCATCTCTACAGGGAACTCTGCAGCAGTGACGTATGGAATGAACAGGATCACCTCCACAACTCACCTTGACCTGCTTGTCCAGCTCCTGCTCAAAGGCTCCTCGCCTTTCCTTGAGAAGGACCTCTCGCACCTGGTCCACCAGCTCCATCAGCTCGTGCCACTTGTCGCGTAGCATGTCCACCTCCTCCACCTCATTCCGAGGCAGACGCAACTCGAATTCCCTGCACAGACACACGAGAAAGTCTTCGTGTTCCATTGTCTTTTTTAGACAGCTCACACCCTCACACAGACAGAGCCACATTCCCAGAGCACACTCATACAGCTCTAACATCCTTTTCCATAGTCCTCCAACCTCTCAGAATGCTTGGTAAAATACAGCGGTGGATGTCAATGACACAGTTCTACTGTTGAGTCAAATTCCAAATCAAGATTGTAGCCAATTGGTCCGTTTTCCTGTCATGTTGCTGTTGCTTAGCAGGGCAAAACAGACATTTCCCATGTCTGCCTGTCATGTCACATTTCTCAATGAGATACTGCAGTGCCTGTTGGTCTTGCTGTCCAGTCTTGTTTTATTCAGACACCTAATCGAGATGTAGCAGTGCAAGTCACTCTTGGCAGTATTCTGTCATGTTAGGGCTTTTTGCAGTCATAGTCATCTTTATGTTTGTCCTCTTTTTGAGGTATCTCATCATTCACAAATACACAAAAACAACGTTAAAATCACTGTAAGTCACATAGTGTTTCTGTCGTATCAGTTTTTTCATCAATAGGTATCGGCATCAATCAGTCTCAAACTGTAATTTCCTATCCATCAGAAAGTCGACGTAGTCTAAATCATTACTTAGGGTCTCTCTATCGTATCAGATTTGTCAAAAAGATACAACGATGCCGATACGTCTCACTGTGCCAAGAGTTCAAGTCTCATATCAAATGGAGTTGCAAGTCTTCCATAATCCATCTGTCAGTTCTCTCTCTCTCTCTCTCTCTCTCTCTCTCTCTCTCTGTCTTCTCTCTCTCTGTCTTCTCTCTCTATGTCTTCTCTCTCTCTCTCTCTCTCTCTCTCTCTCTCTCTCTCTTATCTCTCTCTCTCTCTCTCTCTCTCTCTCTCTCTATATATATATATATATATATATATATATATATATATATATACGTTGCTGACATCCTTGTTGGCGACGAGTGAACCTTCCTCTTGGAAAGTGACAGGCGAGCGTGGGACCACCGTGGTTGTGCTACGCTTTCGAGAGGACGACGGCCGGCCATTACCAGCGCGCGACGACCAGAGAGGTTTTTGGAAGCGGAAGACTCCGGCACAGCGGCGACGCGACCAACAACGAGCCGATCACTACAGAGCAAAGGGTGAGCAGAGAGCGGTTGTCACTTTATTCCGCGAATATTCCAATGAAAATGTTGCGACATCCATTGTATGTGATACTGCGTCTGAGCAAAACTCACGAGTCACTGCAGAGACAGATCATGTAGCCTCCTCTTCAGTGACCTTTGACCCGCCAAGTGCACCGTTTTGCTCTGAGACGGAGCCTGCCGCATCGCCAGTCATCACTACCATTCAAGAGCCTCCCTCTGTAACAACGCAACCTTCCATTCCTGTCCATCATCCCGACTTGTCACCACCTTCAGCAAGCAAAGAGGTTCCCCGTGGGGAGATGCAAGCTGCCCTCCAACGCGGCATGGACGAGATGGGGGAGACTATGACTCGCGGGATGGAAAAGATGGAGAGAGCAGTGCGGGAGGGAGTGGCCGGGGTGTGTAGTGCCATGGGTGTCAGCGGTGGCGATCAAGTTGATCGCAATGGGTCTTCGCCTGCTCTCCCACCTATGTCTACTGATCGACCCTCTGACTTCGACCAAATTTTCAGGAGGATCCGGTCGCAGTCATCGTCGGGGGCTGACACCACGACTCCAGCTCCATGTGCTTCAGACTCGCCTGCTTACACACGGGACATGTTTGTCAACAAAGGCAGAACCGAGATGCGCCGGGCGCCGCCGACACGTCAGCTCCCCACACGGTCTGCACGAAAAAAATGATTCTGTTGATGACGGATACCGCTCTCTTTCGTGCAGATCGTATACATCGTGCTTGCCACAACTGGGTGCCAGCTTTCATGACTGTACAAAGCCGTTGTTCGCGTTAGACACGATTTGTTCGTGTTCCAGTGTAATGGACCGGTGGCCAGGACATTTGATAAATTCGTTCGTTCGTTCGATCTGCAGATAGACTTTTCGCGTTCGTCTACGCGCCGCGCCCGACCTCCCATTACTGGTGACCAGTACTGATGAAATGTACATTATGTTGCGTGCCAAACGCGTTCACTACCATTTTGTAATGGGCCAGACTGGCCTATACAATAAACTTTCAGTTCAGTTCAGAATCGAATGTGCGGAATGGTGTGTGCACGTGGCTAGGTTTTGACTGTGATTATTTTTAGCATGAGTTGATGACGTAGTGACTGAGGAGTGTTCACCTGTGAGCGAATGATCTGATTGATTGTATATTTGCCGAGTGAAAGCTGTGTACGACACTCGAGCGAATGAACCCCAAGGCGACGGGTGAGTGCTGATTTTATCTGTATCCTTATACCTTGTAAATACCGCGGATGTATGATGATTGCCAGGGAAGGAATGGATGAGTGAGTTGTGTGTTATTTTCGGGGTTCTTTGGACAGCGGAGAAGTGGAGCTTTCCGGGCGGGGGCCTGTATGAAGACTGTCGGCGGGGGGCCGCTGGAGCTTGAGTGTTTGAAGTCTGAGTGCCGGCGGGGGCCGCACGTCAGCACCTGTGAGCCCTGGTGTGGGACGGGCAGTTGAGTTTGTTTTGCGTTCGAATACACGACTCTGTAACTCTGTGCTGGTGTTTGTGTTTTCTTGTTTATTTTCATTGGTGCGGGCTAGGCAAACCCGAGGCCCAGTTAGTCAGTCCGTAACAACTTTTGTGTGAGTGCCTGAATTTGACAGTGTTTTGGTTTTAAGACCAAGTTGATTGAATTGCGGTCTGGCGGGTGTCAATATTGTGATGTGTACGCTCGGCGCGCGAATGTGATGTTGAGTTCACAGGGCATGCTTTGTATTGTTGATGGGTTTTTGATGGATATAGTGTGCTCTGTGATTTAATTGATTTCCTGATTGGCTCAGTGATTCCACATTTGCATGCGTTGTATTGTTGGATGGTTTTTGGATTGATATAGTGTGCTCTGGAATGTGCTCTGATTTCCTGATTTGCATGAGATTTCAGTTGCAGGCTTCGGATTGTGTGATAGTTTTGATTGATTTGATTTTGTGCTGTGCTCAGTGATTGCACAGTTGCATGCTGTGAATTGTGATTGATATTATGTGCACTCTGATCTATTTGATTTTCCGATTGGCTCAGTGAGTTCACAGTTGCATGCTTGTGGATTTCAGTTGCAGGCTTCGGATTGTGTGATAGTTTTGATTGATATGTGCTCTGTGATTGATTTGATTTTGTGCTGTGCTCAGTGATTGCACAGTTGCATGCTGTGATTTGTGATTGATATTATGTGCACTCTGATCTATTTGATTTGCTGTTTTGCTCAGTAAGTTCACAGTTGCATGCGTTGGATTGTGGGGGTAAATTTGTTGGTTTGATATTATCTGCCTGTGATTGATCTGATTTTGTGCGGTGCTCAGTGATTGCACAGTTGCATGCTGTGAATTGTGATTGATATTATGTGCACTCTGATCTATTTGATTTTCCGATTGGCTCAGTGAGTTCACAGTTGCATGCTTGTGGATTGGGCGATAATATTTTGAGTGGGTATGCTCTTGAGGAAGTGGTTGTCTTATCTGTTCAGTTGATTTCACAATTGCATGCTCGGTGATCTGTGTTAAGTGAACTGTCGTCTCGGACGATCTGCAAGTTGTATTTTTTATGTTTTGAGTTTTTGTATTTTTTTTTGTGTTGTGAGTTGGTGGCCCCGATAATTTGCACGTTTGAATTCGTCTTCTGGTGTACCTTCCGTGTTTGATGGAAGTGTTTGTTGGAACGATTGACTGATTTTCCTTGGGTGTTTTTTTGTTTGGTTGTTTTTGTTTTGTTTGTTTTTTGAATTGGCCATTTGCGCGCTGTTATGTTTGCATTTAAATCTGAACTGTTGAAGGGAATTTGCATGGGGCTTTGCACTGAAGAGGTGTAGTGTAGCATTAAATACTTTAGAGTATCTTGTGATAATTTGACATGGAAGATAAGCCAACCAAGGGTGACCCAGGGGGTCGGGTTGACCCATTTTATGCGTAGGCCCTACAAGTTGGAAGCTGAAAGTTTGGGATTGGAAGGTCTGGAGATGACTAGATATGTGCAAGAACGGGCGAGAGAAGAGAGGCAGAAGGAGCGGGAAGAGCGCGAGAAAGAACGTGAGCGGGAGGAGAAAGAACGAGAGCGGGAAGAGCGCGAGAAAGAACGTGAGCGGGAAGAGCGCGAGAAAGAACGTGAGCGGGAGGAGAAAGAACGAGAGCGGGAAGAGCGCGAGAAAGAACGTGAGCGGGAAGAGCGCAAGAAAGAACGTGAGCGGGAAGAGCGCGAGAAAGAACGTGAGCGGGAAGAGCGCGCAAAAGAACGTGAGCGGGAGGAGAAAGAACGAGAGAGGCAATTTGAATTGGAGAAACTAAGAGTGGGCAAGGATGTTGCCTCCACTCCTTCAAGAAAGATTGCGGCAAGTCTAAAATTGCCGTACTTTGATGACAAAACGGATGAGATGGACAGCTATCTATTCCGTTTTGAGCAGTACGCTGCCGCAGTGGGATGGGATAGACGGGACTGGGCTACGCTGCTTCCCTCTCTTTTGAAGGGCAAAGCTCTCAATACCTATCATGAGCTATCATTGCGAGAGTCTCTCTCCTATGACGAGCTCAAAAAAGCATTGTTGCGCACTTTCCAGTGGTCCGCCGAGGGTTACCGGTCTCGCTTCCGCGCCTTGAAGCCTCAGCAGGGCGAAAGTATGCTGACGTATTTAAGTCATTTGAGGCACCTCCTGGATCGGTGAATAGACATGTCTCGGGTCGAGAAAACCTTTGAAGGCGTCCTCAATCTGGTCGTGAGGGAGCAGATGCTCGCTTCTTGCTCGGCGGGTTTGGTCACCTTTCTAAAGGAGAGAGACTACGGGTCTGTGCAAGACTTGGCGGCCGATGTGGAAAGGTATCGAGAGGCTCTTCCCTCTCAGTCTATGTCTGCCAAAGCTTCAGCGGATGTCTGGTCAGCAGGGGTTGCTACACCCGTTGAGGCACCTGGGTTTTTGCGACCAAACTCCCAAGGGGTGCAGAGGGGTCGAGCATTTTTTTCGTCCAGGACCCCGCAGAGGGCTCTACAGGGGAGGGCGTACGGACACTGAGCGATCTCAGCCTTCAGATAGGGAAGTCAAGTGTTGGTACTGCGGGGAGGCGGGCCATAAGATTCAGGAGTGTCCGACGAAACCCGCCCCAGGGGGCCAGGTTTCGGCATCTTGTGTCGTGGTGCCGATTGGAGACTCTCGGGAATTTGCTTCGTCTGGTGGTCGGGGACCAAAGCCTGACGTTAGCTGTGCTATGGCGTTGGAGCATGACGCGCCCAGCTTGTTGCAAATCATCTCGGGTCAGTTGAACGAACGACCGGTGCAGGTGATGCTTGACTCCGGGTGCTCGACTGTAGGGGTGTGTCGATCTTTTCTGACTCCGGGTCAAATCACGGCTCGTGTGCTGCGTTGTCGACAGTTCGCAGGCGATATTGTCGAGCTCCCAGTCGCGCGGGTCAGATTGGATACTCCGGTGTTCAAGGGAGAGGTTGATGCTTGCGTCATTGATAATCCTGTGTGTGACGTCATTTTGGGGAGGATTCCGGGAGCTCAGTTCAAATGCACAGAGATAGTAGGGGCTGTGCAGACGAGGGCACAGGCGCAGGCTGAGGTGAAGCCCTTCCGTCCTCTACTTACTGCAAAATGTCCTCAGAGGAGGCAGCCTTTGCAGAGGTCTGAGGTTCCTCCAACTAACGATTCTCATGACTCTGCGAGTTGTCAGTTGGTGGGTCCCGTGGATTTTGTGGGCCCATTGACTCCTCCTTCGTCCAGGGGAGACAAGCGTGTCCTCGCGTTGGTCGAGGTGGCGGCGTGCTGTCTGGAGGCCGTAGCGCTGCGCTCGAGTGAGACGGAGGCCGTGTAGCAGCCAAAAGTTACTCCCGGCCAAAAGTTACTCCGGAAGTCATCGCAGAGTTATCTGCTCGGCTTTTTATTTATGCGATTTACCGCTCCTGCACCTGTTCTTTGCATGGAATATATCCCGACAAACGACGCATTAGTTTTTTTACGAGTTTTTGTGTTTTTGGTGCATTTGTGTAGTTTAACACATAATATAGAGTTCAAAAAAGTTTTTCCCATTGCAAAGCCGTCTCCGCTGCCGGAAATGATATGGGAGTCACCTCCCTGTAGTCTATTCGTAGTCTGGTTTTATAAAACGCGACCGTTGACTGACTTGGCACGCCCGGGGAGTTATGCTAAGATCCGGCCGCGTTAATATATCTGCGTTTTGTGACAAACGTCTCGCTCGGCGGTACTGTACTCCATGCACCTTAACGGTGCGCGTGATTCGGGTGTAATCTTAAGCTAAACGACGTTCCGAATGTTTCCGACTTCGACCATTTCAGCAGCGCCAATAAACGTCGTTTAGCTTAAGATTACATCCGAATCACGCGCACCGTTAAGGTGCATGGAGTACAGTACCGCCGAGCAAGACGTTTGTCACAAAACGCAGATATATTAACGCGGCCGGATCTTAGCATAACTCCCCGGGCATGCAAAGTCAGTCAGGCGGAGTGGCGGGTGCCGTCTCTTTTTAGAGTGGTGTGGCAGGAATGCCGAGAAATGCCCCGACCCCGAGGGAGGGCACGCGAATTGGCCCAGGGCTCGGTAAGAGCCAGATAAAAGAGCTAAAAGTACTAGAAAGGCTTCTCACCTTAGTCGCTCGACGCTGTATCTTCAGTAATGCACCGCGATCACCGGCGATGCTGCCTTTTATACGTGCTCACCCAACCAATCCAATTGGCTCTTACGGGTGAGCACTAATCGGTGGTTTCGACAGGTCGATTGCCCTTCCAAGGGCGGTAACTAGGAGCGCCTCCTGCCACACTCTTCCCCGTTTTTTCCTTGAGCCCCCTGGACATCTCCCCTTGCCGGGGGGTGGGGGCGACGCTCGTTTCCTACCCAGTCGACCTGCCCTTTCCAGAGGTGGCAAAAGGTAGAAAAGAGCCAAGAGACAAAAACAATACAGGGCAATTAAACAGGTTGAGAGCAGTAAGAATGGCCACCTGGAGAACTACTTCGAAGCAGCAAGGACAGACTCACAACCAAACAAACTAAAGTTTTCCATGACAGGAGAGATTAATGCTCGTAGCTTACTGAGCCCAGGAAACCTAAATTTTGATGTGATGGCATAGGCCTAGCCCAGCTTCATGCTCATCACATACCTATGCTGCTTCGTACTTCCCCCCCCCTCTCCAAAGAGAGGAATCCCGCCTACAGCTGGAAGAACTGGCGGGCATTCTCGATGGAGAGCCGCAGGATGTCAACCCGCCTTGCTCCGCGGATTTCAGACACCCTACTCGAGATCTCATCCAAGAGATAGGGGGTAGAGAATCCCTTCTTCAGACGGATCGGGCAGTCCGTCTCCAGCAGCAGTCTCGCCGAAGGGATAGCTCGGATGCCCTCTTCCTGGCCCGCGGAGCAGCGCCTCAATACAGAGATCCCCACACTAAAGTAGGTGTTAGGGAAAATCTGCTGCCATCGATGCACCTCCTCCGGGGAGCCCTGGAAGAAGTGCACCTGCACACGCTGCTGCGCGGGTTCAAGTTCTTCCGAGAGGACCTTCAGAAGACGTGACAGTACGTCTCCCGAAGGCGCCCCTCGGCAGTGGACCTGCAGAGGACGGGTGGAAATGAGATCCCTGAGTCCTGACAGCAGGAATCTCAGAGCCACCTCCTGCTCCTCCAAGGTAGCAGGTTTGGTCTCATCCAGCCCGAACTCTCCAAAGGCCACCACCCTAGGTAGTCCCGACAGCTCCCTGAGCCGTCGTACCACTACCTCGGGTTCTGCGAGCACCTCCTTGGCATACTTTGGGTGTAAGCCAAGGGCAATCCCGAGCCGCGAATCCCTCATGATGTCCCGACGCCAGCCGCGCTGGTGCCTGAGCATATGTTGGTGCGTGCTCGGGTCGCAAAAGGACGCCACCGCATACTCGATGTCCACCCGCGGACTACCCCGTAGCCCGTTGGCCCTCCGGGCCAGGGACAACACTGTCCTCAGGTCGCCCCCCCGGGGGGCTTCGTGCACCCACTTCCGTGCCTCCCGGTCCAGCCGGTCCAGGTGGAAGTGGGCATCCACCCCCATCAACCTACTCAGGCGTGTCCGGGACGGCGGGCACGGCTTAGGTTCTGGGGTGGGGGTGGGTCGTGGCGCCAATGCCACCGCCTGAGCATAGCTCAGGCTCGCACCACACTCACCTTTGAGCGGCCCTTCGGATACACCTCCACCGCCTGCCACCATGTTGCCGGAGCGCGCCTGTAGCCGGAAATGGTCGGCTCTCGTCTGCAGGGCGGGAGGCTCCAAGCATCCCCGCGCACCGACCTGCGGTGCCTCCCCGGTCGCGGCTGGTCTACTCCTGCAAGATGACAGACGGGGGGGGCTCACACCCATTAAGGAGTCAGGCACATCGGTCACAAGGGTTCGAACCCCCGTTTTTCCGACTTCTCGACGGAGAATCGATCGCGAAGACCTTCCGACGGCCTGATCCCCTACCTGCTCACTCCCCAACAGCGCGTCCTCCCGCCTAGCCGCGTCGCTTCCCAAAGGAGAGGGGACGTCCGTCCCCGGCGACGGGGAGATGGGTGGAACCACTTCCACTTCCATCGGAACCTCGGCTGGCGCGTCGGGGTCGGCAGTCGCGGGCTGCGCCGGGGCCGCCGGGCTGTCGATGGCGACCGACGTGGCGCTTGCGCCAGTGGCGGTAGCCATTACGGCGGGGTCGCCAGCAGCAGGAGTGGCTCTGGCCGGTGTGGTCTGGGCCAACCGTTCCCTGGCAGCCACCAGAACTCCTCGTTCCGCCGGGGTGAGCTGCCCCCACACCGCGTTGGAGAGGAACCCCTGGACCGGGATGTACCGGAGTATCTCCTCCGGCTTGCGGTCGCGTGGGAGGGTCACCACGCTGGTCAGCCTCGGACGCCGCGGGACTGGCGGGTCCGCCGGGCGCTGCTCCTGGCAGAGCCGGCGCTGCTCTTGGCGGGATCGGCGCTGCTCTCGACGGGGTTGGCGCCGCTCTTGACGGGGTCGACGCCCCGAGCGCCCCTGGTACTGGGCGGCCGCTCCCAAGGTGCCCCGATTCCCTCGTTGAGCTGCTCGACCTCTTGGGGCGGTCCGCACCCGGCCGCGGTCGTGACCGTCAGGTCGAGGGGGAGGGGATGGGGACGCTCCACGCTGTCGTGCACCCCCGCCCGCAGGTGTTGACGATCGGCGAGATCGCCGTCCGGCGTTCCGCGGATGGAGGCCCAGCGCTCCGGTCCCCGCCATTGGGGCAAACTCGCGGAACTCCTGCTGTGCCCGACGTCCCGCCAACTGCAGGAGGGCAAACAGCACCCGCCAGTGCAGCAGCAGTCCCGCGGTGTTCAGGGGGGTCAGGCTCAGGGGTCCATCCGGTCTTGGATGCCCCCAGTGATCCAGTAGGCTCTCGCAGGTGAGGGCCTCCCTTCTGCTGATTGGCGTTCCCCTGGGGATGGAACGCTCCACCAGAGTCGCCAGCCGGAACAGCGACCCGTCCGGGACGTTGAGGTGCCCCGCCACCATCATCACAGCTCCCAGCATCTCCGGGAGGGATCTTCCAAAAAACTGGGGTGGGAAATGCTCCTGCAGGGCATGCTCCCGCAGGTTCCCGACCTGTCTTCCCCCACACAGGTCGCACGTCGCTCCGCCTTCATACGATTGCTGGGACATCTGCAAAGACAACTTTTACTGACGACCCCTGCGCTGCTCACAGTCGGGGCAAATAAAAGACTCCGCGGCCTGGGCTTCCTCAGGGGTGATTCCTACACAACGGGGGTGGAACCATTCATCGCAAGAGTCACACGCCACCATCAGCTGCCCATCATCAGGTCCTCGACAGCTGCAATATAATGGTGCATCCGACAGCTCCGCGGACTCAGCAGGGAACTCATCTGCAAGAAAAGCAAATGACGTCGATCCCTCCGAGGCCGCCTCCTCTGGCGATTGGTCCCCCATCAGTGTCCCCTGATCCTTACCCGACAGTTGTCTCCGCAACCTCCGGATCCACAGAGGTAAGGGATCATCCAGGCACCTTCGCAGGCGGTCACAGTGAACCACCCACCTCCTCCTGGAAGAAGCAACAGTGCAAAGTACAGAAGAAAGGACTTCCGTAACTACATACGGTCCTCTCCACAATGGGGCTAGCTTCTTGCACTGATGAACCTTTCTGGCCGAGTTTGCCAGGAGGACTGCGTCCCCCACCTCGAACTCATTCGGAGCTGCGTGAAGGTCGTAGTCACGCTTTTGCCGCTGCTGTCGCTCGTGCAGAGCATTCCTGGCTATGGCGTGGGCTTGCTGCAGCTCCTGCCGCGTCTTCTCCACATATCCTTCTAAGGAATGTGCCGGTTCTGACACGCCCAACATCAAATGCATGGGTTGCTTAACCTCACGGCCGAGCATGAGGAAGTTGGGTGTGTAGCCGGTGGAGCGGTTGACTGTGGCTCGCATTGCCCCTGCCAGCATTTGTAGACGGTCGTCCCAACCAGCCTGTCCGTCCTTCAAAGTACACCGCACCATCTGGAGGAGGGTACTATTCATCCTCTCTACCTGACCATTTGCGCTGGGGTGATAGGGGGTTGTCCTCTTCTTGACGATTTCCAGCAGCTCACACAACCGTGAGAACAGCTGGCTCGTGAAGTTTGCTCCCTGATCGGTACAAATCTCCAACGGACACCCCATTCTGGTGAAGAGGGAATCGACCGCCGCTCTGCCGACAGTCTCCGCTGTCTGATTGGGGAGGGGAGCCACCTCTATCCACTTGGTGAACTGATCCACCATGAGAAGGATATACCTGTTACCTGCGGGCGTGACCGGGAGAGGGCCGAGTAGGTCAAGGTGACACTTCTCCATCGGCGCCCCTGCGGTATATGCCTGCAGGGGAGCCCTGTTTCTCTTCTTCAGCCGTTTGCCTCTACTGCAGGAAACACAGGCTTTAATGAACCCCTCCACCTCGGCTGACATACCGGGCCAGAAGAAACTTTCCCTGAGTTTCTGCAAGGTCGCATCTCGTCCCCTATGACCGGACATAATGTGAGAGTGCGCCAGGGCCATCAGGGTGCGCCGTAGCTGTTGGGGCACCACCCACAGTTGCCGGGCCTTGTCCCGACCCCTCCAGCAGTACCAGAGGTTACCACCCTGCCAGACGAGCAGGGCCCTATTGGTCCAGAGCTGCTTCACCAATGGAGACTTAGCAGCCAACTCCTCCTGTGATGGGGAATGACCAGCAGCTGTCCAGCGTCCTACAAGGCTCAAATCTACATCCTTACCTTGTTCCTTACCTTACTGCTGGGGATCCATTACCTGGACCCAGTTGCTGGACCCCTCATCACTCACCATCCGGATGGTTGGTACCGCCGAGGCCGACACCGCCAATGGGAGAACATCATCCACTTCCTCCTCAAAAAGGTTCCCACTGGTAGTGCTTCCTCGTGCAATAGGGGCACCCACCACATGGAACACGGGAGAGATCCGCACCAGCCTGGTAGTACCCGCAGAGATCCAATTCCTCGGACAAGCGTGACAGGTAGTCAGCGTTGAGTGGATGTTCCCTTTTCGATGTTTAACTCGCATGTCGTACTGGGCGAGTTCCTCAATCCACCGAGCGGATGAAGCTGGAGACGGCGACCTGGACCCGTCCCTCTGCAGCCTCCTCCTCAGTTGATCTGCCCAAGGCTTCCAGCCGTCGTACCCTGGCATGTTGTCTCCACATGGAGGTGTGCCCAACAAAGGCTTGGACCGCCTCCAGCGCCTCCACCAACATCTTGCACCGAAAATTGATACATGAGGTGGCAGCTCCTATTGTCCAGGCCATTCAGGAAACAGCGCACCATTACCTCCTCCACGAACTTGGGGCTGACGTCGCGGGGAAACGCTTCAATAGCCGTCCCGCGGACTCGATCTGCCCACTCCCGCGGAGATTCCCTCTTGCTCTGTTGCATGCTGCTAAACCGCACCCGTTGGGCGTCGGGGGTAACCGACTGGCCAAATCTGGTGGCCACAGCCTCAACCACTTGCGAGCAATCCTCCTGTTGCCTACGGGGAAGCTGCTCATAGAAGTGTAGCGCGTTACCCTCCAAATGCAACGCGAGGTATAGCGCGGCCTCCTCCTTCGTCCACCCTCTGATCCACATATGGCGCCGACACTGGCCGTGGAACTCCCGCCACGGCTCCTTTCCCGTGAGAGGCCATAGCTTGGGGACCTCCCTCCTTCCCCCTGCTGGGACGTGGAAGGAGAAATCCTGGTCCATCGGAGAGCGCCGGTCCTGAAGTGGAGAGGTCCTTAACCTCTGAGAGGCGGGTTGCTCCCACCTGCTACCCGCTGAGTCATTCCATGACCTGCGGGACTGCCTGATCCGCCGCTCCGTGTATTTAAGGGAGTCTTCCCTAATCCGGTCCATGAGCCCCACCAGATTCTGTCTCAAGAGCTCGAGACGCTGGTGAATGTCCCCGGTATCCCGCTGGGCACGCTCTCCCAGCAACGGAGGCCTGGGAGTTGGTACTGGTACGTCCACCACCGGAATCGTGGATTGGAGCTGCAGTCGGCCGGCGTCCTGGGAGGGACTGGTCAGACGAAGAGATTCCCTCTAGGCGGTTCAGCTGTTCTCGTCGCCCTCCTCGCCCCTGATGTGGGGCGGTGCCGCGGTAGAGTATCTCCAAGATACATCCTATTCGCCCCCACCACTTGGTGGGGATGGGGTCCGTGACCCCCGAGTCCCACTACTCGGTCATTCCAACTGACCGGACGTGTGGTAACACCTAACCCTACACTACCACACCCCTTCCCATGCGAAAAAACGAAGAGGTGTCAGCGTGCAAGGCTTATGCAACATAAAAAACAAAAAGGAGAGCAACCATCAAAAGAACTGCCCCCACGATAGGAAAGATAGCTTTTGCAGTGGACCGAACACCTGAACTTGTGCCCAAAACAAGGGAGCAATATTGTCACAGTGTCCGCTGTCACGAGAAATACTGAGAAGTTTCGACAAGATGCCGCAGCAACAAAGTGCAACCGCAAAGTACACAAAGTGTGAACACAAGGATTGAAAGCAATGGCAGACAGTATCGCATAGGGAACACCGCAACAAGCGCCACTGCAAAGTGCAAAACGCATGGGAAATCAATCAAAGCAAATAGACAAACGATCGCAGAAATATAAAGCTACAAGGGAAATGCAAATGCAGGGCAGAAGCAGATTGCAGTGAACAACAAGCAAGTGCAACAAGTATGGCAGGTAGACACAAAACAGATCAAAGCAACAGGATATCCCCCCTACTAAAGAAGAATCTAGTTATCCTTCCTCGAAAATCCCCACTCCCATCCAAGGGAGCTAACCAGGAGCACTTCCCCGACCCTCAGATTAACTCCCCCTGGAAGTATCTGAGCGAACTCAGGGGCAGAGTGTCTCCATATCTCGAAAAGAGTGGCGAAAAATCATTCTCTCATCCATCGTTTGATGGGCATGTCATTCTTGTCGAGAGAATGAAGAAAAAACTTAGTTCTTGTTACTGTCAAAATCGTAGGCAGAAGTGCTGCAGTCGGGTCGACGTGTGCAAGGCATCATGCATCGTGAAATAAATAAACAAAAAACATCGGTCTCTTTCGTACCAGCCCCCCTGAACACTCTGCAGGGCATTGCGCCGTCCAATAGCGCGAAAATCAAGAAACAACATAACAAAAAAAATAGGCCTGCCACAGCCTAACGATGCATGGCCGCGGGGGCGTAATTTCCGTGCCGCTTGAACACGAACGAGTTCACGCCTCTTGCACATCTCCGAGCGCAGTTCGAGCACTTCCCGCCCACTGCTTTTCAAAAATCGCTAGCAAGGAAAGGGATAGACACAGACCATGGGGAAAGTCAATGAGAGTCCACTCGAGGCAAAAAAACCAAAAGCCGACTTACTTGTGTGCGTAAAAAACCGAAAGGCCAGCGCTTAGCATGGGACGAGGGCTTACAGCCAACAAATAGCAAAGTCGACTCACAATGACACCAAGCGAAAAAACAGAAAAGTAGCCTCATGGACCAAAAAAAAGCAAAGACGACTTACAGGTGCCAAATGCGCAAAAAACAAGAAGGCCCATGCCTTACGTCGGACGAGGCCTCTTCTAAGTAGACTCCCATAAACTACCTCTCACTCGTGAAAAAGAAGAGTTTAACAAACAAAAAATAGCAAAATGGAGCGAGGCCAAACCAAGCTCAAAGCAAACCGATAGCGAGAGGCAAAATGACAGATAGCAAAACACAAAAAAATGCTGATGTATTGCCCAGCGGCTTAGCCTCCTTGAGCGAATATCATCAGGGTGCATGAAAAAAAAACGAAACAGAAAAGACAGAACGAGTCCCATCACCCAGGATGAACTCAGAAAAATGAAACCTAACTGACCAGCGTCATGAGCGCCCGAGCACAGGCAAGCTTCGCGTGCCAAGCGCAATCATATCGCGCCAAGCCGTCCATTAACGGCAGATGGCGCACAGCGCATTCTGCATGCGCTAAACCGTCCATTAGCACAGACGGCATGAGGTCGGCACCACTTCTGACACCAATGTGGCAGGAATGCCGAGAAATGCCCCGACCCCGAGGGAGGGCACGCGAGTTGGCCCAGGGCTCGGTAAGAGCCAGATAAAAGAGCTAAAAGTACTAGAAAGGCTTCTCACCTTAGTCGCTCGACGCTGTATCTTCAGTAATGCACCGCGATCACCGGCGATGCTGCCTTTTATACGTGCTCACCCAACCAATCCAATTGGCTCTTACGGGTGAGCACTAATCGGTGGTTTCGACAGGTCGATTGCCCTTCCAAGGGCGGTAACTAGGAGCGCCTCCTGCCACAGTGGAATTCTCAGCACGTCCCGAGCAGATAACTCTGCGATGACTTCCGGAGTAACTTTTGGCCGGGAGTAACTTTTGGCTGCTACAGGCCGTGGCAGAGGCGCTTGGGTCCAAATCTTCCTGCACAGGGGTGCCCGGGGAACTGCTGCCAGACTTGAGGTTGCAGTTCGCGGTGGGTGATGGAGGTACCATCTCTTACCGTTTGAGGGCCGCTGGAATTCGCAGGCGGATATGGGTTCCAGGATTACGCAGGAATGAAGCTACACAAGTTGCAGGAACTTGTTCGGCTTGATGGGGGGGTGGTTGTTACGAATCGAATGTGTGGAATGGTGTGTGCACGTGGCTAGGTTTTGACGATGGTTATTTTTAGCATGAGTGATGACGTAGTGACTGAGGAGTGTTCACCTGTGAGCGAATGATCTGATTGATTGTATATTTGCCGAGTGGAAGCTGTGTACGACACTCGAGCGAATGAACCCCAAGGCGACGGGTGAGTGCTGATTTTATCTGTATTCTTCTACCTTGTAAATACCGCGGATGTATGATGATTGCTAGGGAAGGAATGGATGAGTGAGTTTGTGTGTGTTTTTTCAGGGTTCTTTGGACAGCGGAGAAGTGGAGCTTTCCGGGCGGGGGCCTGTATGAAGACTGTCGGCGGGGGCCGCTGGAGCTTGAGTGTTTGAAGTCTGAGTGCCGGCGGGGGCCGCACGTCAGCACCTGTGAGCCCTGGTGTGGGACGGGCAGTTGAGTTTGTTTTGTGTTCGAATACACGACTCTGTAACTCTGTGCTGGTGTTTGTGTTTTCTTGTTTATTTTCATTGGTGCGGGCTAGGCAAACCCGAGGCCCAGTTAGCCTGTCCGTAACACTCTCCGCCCATACTCATTCAGTGTACCTATTTTTAGTCTCAGGAGTTTGTTAATCCTCCTGTGATCTGTTTGACATTTGCTTGAAACGCTGTCAGCGATTTTTACTTACACTACTTCGAGGGGCAGACCTACACAATTCAATGAACATACCAAACGTGTTTGTGTATTTTGATTACTATAAAATAGTAAATGATTCATCACCCCCTGTAAATGTATCTATGGACGTTTATAACATCTTTTAATAACAATATTCTACACTTATGTATTATTGTAACTATGAGGGATCGTCGGCCGCAATAAAGATTCAGTAACTGTTTCTGTCTCTGTCTCTCTCTCTCTCTCTCTCTCTCTCTCTCTCTCTCTCCCTCCCTTCCTCTCTCTCTCTCTTTCTCTCTCCCTCCCTCCCTCCCCCTCCTCTCTCTCTCTCTCTCTCTCTCTCTCTCTCTCTCTCTCTCTCTCTCTCCCTCCCTCTCCCTCTCTCCCTCTTTGTGTCTTTGTGTCTCTGTCTCACCCTGCCTCTCTCTGTCAGTCTGTCTGTCTGTGTGTCTGTGTGTCTGTCTGTCTGTCTGTCTGTCTGTCTGTCTGTCTGTCTCTCTCTCCATCTCTCTCTCTCTCTCTCTCTCTTTCGATTTATCTATTTATATCTCTCACTGTGTGTGCATCTGTGCGCATGTGTGTCTGTGTATATGGTTGTGTGTGTGTGTGTGTGTGTGTGTGTGTGTGTGTGTGTGTGTGTGTGTGTGTGTTTGTTTGAGTGCGTGCGTACGCGCGCGCGAGCGCTCGAGTGTATGTATGTGTAAATTTGCGTCTGATCGATATTATTACGTAGCCTACAAAGGCTGCGAGGTTGTCAAACTCCATTCGTCATCGTTCACCCCATGAGTGTGTGCTCGTCTGTTTTTTTTTCTCCTCTGTTCAGCTGTCTCTCTTTTGCTGCATGCCTGCACCTCTCTCTATTTGACGGTGTGTCGACCTGTCTGCTTTACACGCTGCCTGCCTGCACCTCTCTCTGTCTGACGGTGTGTCGACCTGTCTGCTTTACACGCTGCCTGCCTGCACCTCTCTCTATCTGACGGTGTGTCGGCCTGTCTGCTTTACACGCTGCCTGCCTGGACGTCTCTCTACCTGACGGTGTGTCGACCTGTCTGCTTTACACGCTGCCTGCCTGCACCTCTCTCTGACGGTGTGTCGACCTGTCTGCTTTACACGCTGCCTGCCTGCACCTCTCTCTATCTGACGGTGTGTCGACCTGTCTGCTTTCCACGCTGCCTTCCTGGACCCCTCTCTATGTGACGGTGTGTCGACCTGTCTGCTTTACACGCTGCCTTCCTGGACCCCTCTCTATGTGACGGTGTGTCGACCTGTCTGCTTTACACGCTGCCTTCCTGGACCCCTCTCTATGTGACGGTGTGTCGACCTGTCTGCTTTACACGCTGCCTGCCTGGACCCCTCTCTATCTGACGGTGTGTCGACCTGTCTGCTTTACACGCTGCCTTCCTGGACCCCTCTCTATGTGACGGTGTGTCGACCTGTCTGCTTTACACGCTGCCTTCCTGGACCCCTCTCTATGTGACGGTGTGTCGACCTGTCATCTTTACACGCTGCCTGCCTGCACCTCTCTCTATGTGACGGTGTGTCGACCTGTCTGCTTTACACGCTGCCTGCCTGGACGTCTCTCTATCTGACGGTGTGTCGGCCTGTCTGCTTTACACGCTGCCTGCTTGGACCTCTCTCTATCTGACGGTGTGTCGACCTGTCTGCTTTACACGCTGCCTGCCTGCACCTCTCTCTATGTGACGGTGTGTCGACCTGTCTGCTTTACACGCTGCCTGCCTGGACCTCTCTCTATCTGACGGTGTGTCGACCTGTCTGCTTTACACGCTGCCTGCCTGCACCTCTCTCTATCTGACGGTGTGTCGACCTGTCTGCTTTACACGCTGCCTGCCTGCACCTCTCTCTATCTGACGGCGTGTCGACCTGTCTGCTTTACACGCTGCCTGCCTGCACCTCTCTCTGTCTGACGGTGTGTCCACCTGTCTGCTTTACACGCTGCCTTCCTGCACCTCTCTCTGTCTGACGGGGTGTCCACCTGTCTGCTTTACACGCTGCCTGCCTGGACCTCTCTTTATGTGACGGTGTGTCGACCTGTCTTCTTTACACGCTGCCTGCCTGCACTTCTCTCTATCTGACGGTGTGTCGACCTGTCTGCTTTACACGCTGCCTGCCTGCACCTCTCTCTATCTGACGGTGTGTCGACCTGTCTGCTTTAAACGCTGCCTGCCTGCACCTCTCTCTATCTGACGGTGTGCCGACCTGTCTGCTTCTTCACGCTGCCTGCCTGCACCTCTCTCTGTCTGACGGTGTGTCGACCTGTCTGCTTTACACGCTGCCTGCCTGGACCTCACTCTATCTGACGGTGTGTCGACCTGTCTGCTTTACACGCTGCCTGCCTCAACCTCTCTCTGTCTGACGGTGTGTCGACCTGTCTGCTTTACACGCTGCCTGCCTGCACCTCTCTCTATGTGACGGTGTGTCGACCTGTCTGCTTTACACGCTGCCTGTCTGGACCTCTCTCTATCTGATCTGACGGTGTGTCGACCTGTCTGCTTTACACGCTGCCTGCCTGCACCTCTCTCTGTCTGACGGTGTGTCGACCTGTCTGCTTTACACGCTGCCTGCCTGCAA
>JAWQFJ010021040.1:30000-42500 GCA_034096865.1 Theodoxus fluviatilis | reverse complement strand
GCCACCGATCATCCGACTGTGCACACGTCCACGTGATCCTACTGCAAGAACACATATCGCACAGTCAAAGTCGATGTTTTGGATTTTTGCACAAAGTCATTTACTTGTCAAACTGTGTTGTAGCATTTGTCGACGAAACCATTGAATGGAACCGACACCTCTACTAATGTGCACGCACCTATTACCTGTTTTAATTACACGCAAGTCTGGCTTGGGTTAATGCACTCCATCAAACCGGAGGCTGTTGTTTGTGAAGTGGGACTGGGTCGCGATCAGGTTGATGAGGGGAGCAGCACGGGGGTTAGCGTCGATAACAGCTCTACGCACTTCTTCCACCACCCCAGTTTGGCATTGCTGGATTGCGCACTTGCGCTCTTTGCAGCCGTTCAGGATGTGGCTGATAGTCTCTTGACTTAAACCCACGCCTGCTGCACATCTTGAAGTGGATCGTATGTGTGCAGTAGGTACGTGTTACACTCGACGAAGTTGAATTTTGCCTACGCCACAAACATTGTAAGTGTTTCGTTCAGTTTTCGGTTGTTGAGGTGGCAGGTACGATAACTAAATTTACTCAACAGGTGGAAACTCTAGATAAAGAAAAAAACTACTCACTAAAACAATGTCCGACTAAGAACAGAATCCAAGCTTGCAGTACGTACAGGGACAATGAAAAGATACATATACATATATATATATATATATATATATATATATATATATATATATATATATATATATATATATATATATAATATATATATATATATATATATTGTAAAATAGTAGCTTTGCACACACCACTATCACAGATTCACGTGTTTTGTTTGTCTGCATGAAAGAATGTCTGATACTTTAAACTCAAACCATCGTTTGGTACTCGTGTGATCATTTCATCTTCTGCACTTTCTCAGGAGGAACCATCGACATATCCGCTTTTGAAGTGCGAGATGGAAACAGGCTGAAGCATCTGCACCGACCCGAGGGAACGTGTCATGGCGGTACCCAAGTGGACGACGCCTTCAAGGAGTTCCTCTGTGACCTCCTCGGCACTGACGGCCTGGCCTCCATCGACAGCCTGGAGTTGCTCCAATTGATGCGCGAGTTTGAAAACACCAAACGCTCGTCCACAACAGCAGACAAAATTTCCATCACACTACCAGACACCATCCAGATAGCCGTGGAAGAAGCCGTCAAGAACATTAACAAGGATCCTGACAGCAAGAGCTACAAGCTTCAGGGCAAAGTCAGCGTTCTTCGCAACAAGATCATGCTGGACCGAAACCTTTTCCTGTCCTTCTTCCAGAAGTCTGCCGATTCCATTCCCAAAAGCATCAAGGAGGTCTTGAAGCACGAGAAAGTGGGATCTGTCGACGCCATCTTGCTGGCTGGAGGATTCAGCGAATCTGACGTCATCCAGGACGCCGTCAGGGAGGCCTTCCCACGTGACCTGGTGCTGGTGGCGCCCTCTCCGTCGGCCGCGGTCCTGACTGGCGCCGTCATGTACGGCCACAACCCTGACGTCATCACCACCAGAGTCTCCGCCTTCACCTACGGGGTTGATGCTCGATGATATCTTCAAGGACGGCGTGCACGACAAGGCAAGGCTGGTGATTAACGAGGACGGCGAGAAGCGGTGCAAGGACTGCTTTGATGTCCACATCACCATCGACCAGGAGGTGGAGGTCAACACGCTGCTGCCTTACAAGACGTACTATCCAAGTACTTCAGACCAGACGGCTGTAACATTCAACATCTACCGGAGCACCAGGAGGGAGCCGCTGTACGTGGACGAGGAGGGCAGCGAGAAGATCGGCACCGTCACAGTCCTCATGCCGGACACCACGGGGGGAACGAAGAGAAAGATCAAGGCCGCCATGATGGTTGGGGGAACAGAGCTGAAGTTCTTCGCCATGGACGAGACCACTGGGAAAGAGTTCACCACCAAGTGCGACTTCCTGTCCAAGAACTAGGAAAGGAGTAAGTATATGCCAACAGTTTTTATCAAAGTAACCTTTGACTGCAATAAAATGGAAGAAAGGAAAGAATTTCAGTGTTTGATTGTAAGGCATTTTGACGTATCTTTTATTTAAAGTTGGCTTCGGGCAATACTGATTCACGTCAAAAATAAAAGTCTTTCGATTTAAAAAAGAGAAAGAAAAAACACAGGACATTTAGAAGTATGCAGTTTATTTGAGACGAACACAGACCACATTCACTAGACGAAATCATACTCCACTTTGAGACTAAATTTTCCTTTTCATTCTATGATATAATAATTGTTAAGCATTAATTCCAACTGCAACCTTAAACAAAAATCGTAAAACAAATTATTGCTGCAATAAATATTTTAAATATAAATTAACCCGTTTTCCTTCATTTCAGAATATTGGTCCAACGGCTCAGAATCGACAGCGAACGTTTCAACGTTGTCATCGTCGCCTATTTGAAAGACGTATCGAGTTTCTTGCTAATGCTTTGATGAAAGTTACGCTACGCTATTTTGTGTATACGTAAGAGTTTTACGCTGTGAATCTTTGCAGAAAATGTTCTACATTATTTCACTTCACAACCAATCTCAGCTAAGTCATTCTATGCTGAAAATGTTTGGCAGTTACTTCATAAATGAGCGTTAACCATGGCCTTTGATGCAGTAACCATGTATAGTACATGAAATTTCAACAACAACAACATAGTAGAGTTGAATGGAAAACTTTGGAGTGTAAAGTTCCGTACTTATTTTTTTATTTTCATAAACGTGAGACGTTAACTTTACCGAACTATAATTTTGACCCAAGAAGAGAAAACTCCACTTCCCAACAAAGCTACAGGAACTCATTTGCATAATGTGTGTCATGACTGTATGGATTGTAAAGCAGTCCTTAAAAAAGAACCTCTAGCCTATGGTAAAGCTTGTCTATAGTTAGATAACATCGTTTTCATGCACATTTTCTCATGTGTCGCTGAATTATCTATCGACTTGTTGTATTACGTAACAACTGGTGAACACGTAACTGAAAAGTAGCTAGATAAGTTAGTATTTGGTGTGATTTCATCTTTATCGAAAGCTGGATCTCAGCATGCCACCATATTCAGCCAGAAAACTTTTTTTTCATTTCTTGTCACGACGCATTGTAGCATCGATTGGATTTGAGTACAGTCGGGAGCTTCGTACATGCCGTCAGTGGAATGAGAGCAATCAATAAGCGTTTGAGGGGACAGAATACAGACATGACTGTCGAAAAGTCAGTTGAGTCGAGTTATCTTAAGGACAATTAGGAAAGAAGTCTCCGAAACTTTAGTAGAACTGTGTGTTGCTACACTATTGGCACTGGTAATCAATGCATGCCTGCTATGCTGGTCGGCACACGTACTACGCCTGGCAGAGACAGAGTAAAATGAAACCTAACACTTTCTGTCCAATATCTGTATCAGGGCGACATAAAGCTGATTTAATTACCTTACAAAATGTCCAACGAGATTTGATTACTTTAACATAGACTTTTTACTCACTTTAACATTTTAATCAGGTCTGCACAAATATGCTTTGATCAGAATACTTGTTAAGCACTTAGGTAGTATAATGCACATCTAAATAGCGCGTTTGATCCAATATAATGTCTGTCGTAATAATCGGTATACATATCAATAAATGTGTTACATTTCTGCGATGTGTTTATCGTGCTTGGAAATAATCATTGATTTGCTTTGATCTGCTGCCTACACTGAGGCGGGTGTCGACAACAGTGCTGGACACAGGAATGGACTGACGGACGGAGTTTTACGACTTAACAACCTTTGTAGGCTATGTAAGGCTATTGAACACGAAAATCACAAGAATAGTTTAGAGTAAGTGCTAATCAAATCACGATGTCCCTAGTTATGCGCCTCTTACGAATTGCATAGATAGATGCGGTGGGTCTATTCTGACCCCCAACAAGGAAGGGGTCTATTTTGACCAACAAGGAGTCTATTCTGACCCCCAAGGGGTCTATTCTGACCCTCATGGAGTCTATACTGACCCCAACCCACAAGGGGTCTATTCTGACCCCCTACCCACAAGGGGTCTATTCTGACCCACAAGGGGTCTATTCTGACCCCCAACCCACAAGGGGTCTATTCTGACCCCCAACCCACAAGGGGTCTATTCTGACCTACAAGGGGTCTATTCTGACCCCCAACAAACAAGGGGTCTATTCTGACTCACAGGGGGTCTATTCTGACCCCCAACCCACAGGGGTCTATTCTGACCCCCAACCCACAGGGGGTCTATTCTGACCCCCAACACACAGGGGGTCTATTCTGACCCCCAACCCACAGGGGAATAGACACAGGAAGACGCGGGAGTCGACTGTCAATCCCCTTCTGGCTCCCCGCTGCATCGCGCATCGTGCCTGCTGTCGGGAGTCCCCCAAGGTGCGGGAGGGTTCAAGGAGTTCATGGCCTCGTAATAAAGCTAACGAAAACCCAACACTTGTTAATGGGAGTGGTTTTTGTGTTTGGCAAATGGTGTATGAGTGCTTGTACACTGTATTTTCTATCACAAGTATCCATTGAAAATGCAAGTAAAACTGAAGAGAATAAAAAAAGTATGCCCCCGGTGCACTTTTATTTCTTCCAGACCTCCCGGACCTGCATCTACAGATAAGTCAAAAAGCTTTCCTAGCACCAAAGAAATGTTGTAATGGACAATTTTGGCTAACGGTCTCGATCATCGAACGAGCGTCACTCAAGCGCGGGAACAGTTTCCTGCATGACGTTTGCCGTGCAGTTTCCAATATACATCAGAAAACCAAGCACTCCCTGTGGAAGGAAAGATAAAACTCCACGTCAATACACGAGCAGTGGCGCTGTAAGACTTTGCTTCGGGGCATTCGGTGCGATTGTCAACGTTGCACTGATACTGGAGTTGCGTCCCCTTGTAAAAAGAGTTTCCTCCCTTGCAGGCGTAACTCGTAGTGTCTGATTGGGGAATGATTGAACGCTTTGGTAGATGATCTTCCGACACACAATGCGCCAGGGAGTAGGTTGAAACGCTTCCTAGATTTGGAATACGGCACAGGTGTGCACACAGCCAAGCCTGACGACTGCGTCTGCTCTGGAGTCCACAGCAGGTTGATCAACAGGTTCGGTAAACTCGGGATGAAGAGCAGGGAGCTCAGCCGCCAGGCATGGTTAACATTGCCTTTTGAAAGTGATACAACTAGCGGGAGGTAACTCGTCCCGTCTTGTCTTGTACGTAGGCTGTTGTGCTCACATAGAAAGTGCACTGTGGCCAGCAGATCTACCGCAGCGAGGCAGGACAAAGCGAGAACATCGCCGGACTTGTAGAAGTGACTGAATCTTCCAGCTTAAAAGTTTGGTGCAATTAATGTTTTCTTCTTTATCTCTAGCCACTTCATCCGCTTCACCACCCACTCTTCTCCCTCTCCAACATAACTAGGCATGCACTCCCGCCCTTCATGTTTCAAGTTGTATACGTAGTAATGCAAATGCGCTCACGCACACAGGGGTGGACGAGGGGGTGGGTGGTTTCCGGGGTTTCCGGAACCCCCCTCCCCCCAACAGAAAAATAAAAAATAAAAAAACTTTTTATTAGTAACAAAATGTGTTTCCTGAAAGTGGTAATGATCACCATCAGAATGCGCCAGATTGGAACATTTTGCAGTGAAAAATAGGATCGTTCTTCTCCCCCCCCCCCCGCTTTCACGTTTCGGTTGAGACTGATACCCCCCCCCCCCCTATCACGTTTCGGTTGAGCTCTTTAACCCACCCACCCCCCCACCCCCGGTATTAAAAAAGTTTGGAACCCCCCCCCCCCCCCCAAAAAAAAAAAAATGAACTGATCCGCCCCTGCGCATGCACATACACTCACACAAACACTCACCCTATTAGTCGGGTCATGTGCTATATCATTTAATATACATCACACTGTAAAATGCCATATCATATCAGGCCATATTACATCATATCATCACAACTTATAACATCTTATCATAACTTACATTGAATCGTATAAAAGTTCGAGTAATTATACATTTCATCATTCGCTATATATTATATCTATCGTGAAATACTGTTATATCGCATAAAAGCAATCATGTATAATACTATGACAAAGGACACATCATATCATATAATACGTCATGACATAACTCAGATCACACATGACGTTAAATGATAACTCATATCACAGTTCATGCACGGAAAATAATAAAACGAGGACAACAGAACACTGAGCTAAAATATCCTACAGAAGAGGGGAAAACAAAACATAAGATCAATCCAAACCTCAACGACAAAACACTTCTACACAGAAAATGACGTCCACCTGAGACTACAGGGAAGGTTTCAGTGGATATGGAATACTCATGACTCCATGACAATATTACTCCAGAGAAAGAAGAAAATATTGGACACCTACTGCTAGTCATTTTGATACATTTCGTGCAGACCTCTCAAGCATCGGAAACGTAGCACGACGCCAGAAACTTTCTATTCTTCATTCAACCAGTGATTCCTACAGCTCCAAGAAACCCTAGTGGGGATTTTGATTTAGCAAACCTGAATTTTTCTTGACATAGAAAAATTACAGAAACTGTTTGACGGTAATGTGGCATGAGAAAGTATGCGGTTTCAAATGTTTCAAACGGACCGCCTCTGAGAGCCATGCAGCTGTTACAACCGCCAACTTCACGTCTTTGGTCTCACGTGTCTCAGCGCCAATGTAGCGGAGTACCGGAATGCATGTCTCAGCGCCAATGTAGCGGAGTACCGGAATGTCTCAGCGCCAATGTAGCGGAGTACCGGAATGCATGTCTCAGCGCCAATGTAGCGGAGTACCGGAATGCATGTCTCAGCGCCAATGGAGCGGAGTACCGGAATGCATGTCTCAGCGCCAATGTAGCGGAGTACCGGAATGCATCTCAGCGCCAATGTAGCGGAGTACCGGAATGCATACAGCGCCAATGTAGCGGAGTACCGGAATGCATGTCTCAGCGCCAATGGAGCGGAGTACCGGAATGGAGCGGAGTACCGGAATGCATACAGCGCCAATGTAGCGGAGTACCGGAATGTCTCAGCGCCAATGTAGCGGAGTTCCGGAATGCATCTCAGCGCCAATGTAGCGGAGTACCGGAATGTCAGCGCATGTACGAGTACCGGAATGCATACCAGCGCCAATGTAGCGGAGTACCGGAATGCATGTCTCAGCGCCAATGTAGCGGAGTACCGGAATGCATGTCACAGCGCCAATGTAGCGGAGTACCGGAATGCATGTCTCAGCGCCAATGTAGCGGAGTACCGGAATGCATGTCTCAGCGCCAATGGAGCGGAGTACCGGAATGCATGTCTCAGCGCCAATGTAGCGGAGTACCGGAATGCATGTCACAGCGCCAATGTAGCGGAGTACCGGAATGCATGTCTCAGCGCCAATGTAGCGGAGTACCGGAATGCATGTCTCAGCGCCAATGTAGCGGAGTACCGGAATGCATGTCTCAGCGCCAATGTAGCGGAGTACCGGAATGCATGTCTCAGCGCCAATGTAGCGGAGTACCGGAATGCATGTCTCAGCGCCAATGGAGCGGAGTACCGGAATGCATGTCACAGCGCCAATGGAGCGGAGTACCGGAATGCATGTCTCAGCGCCAATGTAGCGGAGTACCGGAATGCATGTCTCAGCGCCAATGGAGCGGAGTACCGGAATGCATGTCTCAGCGCCAATGTAGCGGAGTACCGGAATGCATGTCTCAGCGCCAATGTAGCGGAGTACCGGAATGCATGTCTCAGCGCCAATGTAGCGGAGTACCGGAATGCATACAGCGCCAATGGAGCGGAGTACCGGAATGCATGTCTCAGCGCCAATGTAGCGGAGTACCGGAATGCATACAGCGCCAATGTAGCGGAGTACCGGAATGCATGTCTCAGCGCCAATGGAGCGGAGTACCGGAATGCATGTCTCAGCGCCAATGTAGCGGAGTACCGGAATGCATGTCTCAGCGCCAATGTAGCGGAGTACCGGAATGCATGCCACAGCGCCAATGTAGCGGAGTACCGGAATGCATGTCTCAGCGCCAATGGAGCGGAGTACCGGAATACATGTCTCAGCGCCAATGGAGCGGAGTACCGGAATGCATGTCTCAGCGCCAATGGAGCGGAGTACCGGAATGCATGTCTCAGCGCCAATGTAGCGGAGTACCGGAATGCATGTCTCAGCGCCAATGTAGCGGAGTACCGGAATGCATGTCTCAGCGCCAATGTAGCGGAGTACCGGAATGCATACAGCGCCAATGGAGCGGAGTACCGGAATGCATGTCTCAGCGCCAATGTAGCGGAGTACCGGAATGCATAAGTCACAGCGCCAATGTAGCGGAGTACCGGAATGCATACAGCGCCAATGTAGCGGAGTACCGGAATGCATGTCTCAGCGCCAATGGAGCGGAGTACCGGAATGCATGTCTCAGCGCCAATGTAGCGGAGTACCGGAATGCATGTCTCAGCGCCAATGTAGCGGAGTACCGGAATGCATGCCACAGCGCCAATGTAGCGGAGTACCGGAATGCATGTCTCAGCGCCAATGGAGCGGAGTACCGGAATACATGTCTCAGCGCCAATGTAGCGGAGTACCGGAATGCATGTCTCAGCGCCAATGTAGCGGAGTACCGGAATGCATGCCACAGCGCCAATGTAGCGGAGTACCGGAATGCATGTCTCAGCGCCAATGGAGCGGAGTACCGGAATGCATGTCTCAGCGCCAATGTAGCGGAGTACCGGAATGCATGTCTCAGCGCCAATGTAGCGGAGTACCGGAATGCATACAGCGCCAATGTAGCGGAGTACCGGAATGCATGTCTCAGCGCCAATGGAGCGGAGTACCGGAATGCATGTCTCAGCGCCAATGTAGCGGAGTACCGGAATGCCTCAGCGCCAATGTAGCGGAGTACCGGAATGCATGTCTCAGCGCCAATGGAGCGGAGTACCGGAATGCATGTCTCAGCGCCAATGTAGCGGAGTACCGGAATGCATGTCTCAGCGCCAATGGAGCGGAGTACCGGAATGGAGCGGAGTACCGGAATGCATGTCTCAGCGCCAGTGTAGCGGAGTACCGGAATGCATGTCTCAGCGCCAATGTAGCGGAGTACCGGAATGCACGTCTCAGCGCCAATGTTGCGGAGTACCGGAATGCATGTCTCAGCGCCAATGTAGCGGAGTACCGGAATGCACGTCTCAGCGCCATTGTAGCGGAGTACCGGAATGCATGTCTCAGCACCAATGTAGCGGAGTACCGGAATGCATGTCTCAGCGCCAATGTAGCGGAGTACCGGAATGCACGTCTCAGCGCCAATGTAGCGGAGTACCGGAATGCATGTCTCAGCGCCAATGTAGCGGAGTACCGGAATGCATGTCTCAGCGCCAATGTAGCGGAGTACCGGAATGCATGTCTCAGCGCCAATGTAGCGGAGTACCGGAATGCATGTCTCAGCGCCAATGTAGCGGAGTACCGGAATGCAAGTCTCAGCGCCAATGTAGCGGAGTACCGGAATGCATGTCTCAGCGCCAATGGAGCGGAGTACCGGAATGCCTCAGCGCCAATGTAGCGGAGTACCGGAATGCATGTCTCAGCGCCAATGTAGCGGAGTACCGGAATGCATGTCTCAGCGCCAATGTAGCGGAGTACCGGAATGCACGTCTCAGCGCCAATGTAGCGGAGTACCGGAATGCACGTCTCAGCGCCAGTGTAGTGGAGTACCGGAATGCACGTCTCAGCGCCAATGTAGTGGAGTACCGGAATGCACGTCTCAGCGCCAATGGAGCGGAGTACCGGAATGCATAAGTCACAGCGTCAATGTAGCGGAGTACCGGAATGCATGTCTCAGCGCCCATGGAGCGGAGTACCGGAATGCATGTCTCAGCGCCAATGTAGCGGAGTACCGGAATGCATACAGCGCCAATGTAGCGGAGTACCGGAATGCATGTCTCAGCGCCAATGGAGCGGAGTACCGGAATGCATGTCTCAGCGCCAATGTAGCGGAGTACCGGAATGCATGTCACAGCGCCAATGTAGCGGAGTACCGGAATGCATGTCTCAGCGCCAATGGAGCGGAGTACCGGAATGCATGTCTCAGCGCCAATGGAGCGGAGTACCGGAATGCATAAGTCACAGCGCCAATGTAGCGGAGTACCGGAATGCATGTCTCAGCGCCAATGGAGCGGAGTACCGGAATGCATGTCTCAGCGCCAATGTAGCGGAGTACCGGAATGCATGTCACAGCGCCAATGTAGCGGAGTACCGGAATGCATGTCTCAGCGCCAATGGAGCGGAGTACCGGAATGCATGTCTCAGCGCCAATGTAGCGGAGTACCGGAATGCATGTCTCAGCGCCAATGGAGCGGAGTACCGGAATGCATGTCTCAGCGCCAATGGAGCGGAGTACCGGAATGCATGTCTCAGCGCCAATGTAGCGGAGTACCGGAATGCATGTCACAGCGCCCATGTAGCGGAGTACCGGAATGCATGTCTCAGCGCCAATGGATTGGAGTACCGGAATGCATACAGCGCCAATGTAGCGGAGTACCGGAATGCATGTCTCAGCGCCAATGGAGCGGAGTACCGGAATGCATAAGTCACAGCGCCAATGGAGCGGAGTACCGGAATGCATGTCACAGCGCCAATGTAGCGGAGTACCGGAATGCATGTCTCAGCGCCAATGGAGCGGAGTACCGGAATGCATACAGCGCCAATGTAGCGGAGTACCGGAATGCATGTCTCAGCGCCAATGGAGCGGAGTACCGGAATGCATAAGAAAATGTGTCCCTCGCGACTGATACTTCTTTCAAATCATTCTCCAGTGTCAGACGCAATTTCTTTCAACATTTTAATCGTGCCATTCTGCGAACTGAACTCAGGTCATGAATGCCTGGTGAGAAGCTATGTTGTTTGACTGTGATGTTCTCATGGATGTCCTCAAACGATGTCGGGTTGACAGTCTGATTATAGACGAATGCTGATGGTAGATCCATATCTTTCCCTTGCCTGTGCTGTCTCATTTATTCGTGATATTTCACCCATCAAACTATTTTTGGCATCCCCGAGGTGTTCAGCAAGAATCTGACGTATCTCTGCCATCTGTCTGGCCGTGTTCTCCTCAAATAAATCCTTCAGCGTCCGGATGGTTGCAAGCTGTTCATCTCCATTGCCGACAGGAGGGGCTGGGGTCTGAACTTGGGGGGACTTCTTGTAGGTGTTTGCTTCCCCTGCAAGAAGAAAGTCCAAATGTATTGACCGCAGTTACGCCTCTGTTCTTTTGTGTTTGTTTGTTTTCTTTGCTCATTGGCGACTCTTGTGAAAATATGCAGCTTCGTGTCAGCCAGCAACCTGTGTTGCAGCACTCTCTCATTGCTTTGGTGAAGGTGATGATGTCTACAAGAGGTAGTTTAAGTTCTCATGTAGTAATCAGGAACTGTATGTGATCCAGACTCCATGTACACGTTACCGTGGTAGAACCAACAAAGTTCATGCAAACCCTGGTCCGTGCAATTACATTTGATTTTAAAGTATAGCATCGTTTCATCATTCAGGATTCACTGATAACGAGTCATAATCAAACTGATGAGGTGGTTAAAAAGGAGATGAACAGATTGCTGACCGTGACAGAAGAGTCAAGCCTCGCCGTTAACCTCTGACCTCTCTGTAACACAAAGCTTGCAATCCAAGTCCTTTTGTGTTGGAGTGGATGTTTCCTTTGTCCTGACATGTTGTTGGACTCGCAAATTAACGGTTAATAACTTGTCCTAGATTACCTGATACATTTACTGCAATTTTATTGCTATGCCCTTATTGATTTTTAATAGGGACATCCCGAGAGAGAAAATCTGTACAAATTCATGTCAGTAATTCAAGCTGTTCGGTCGTTTGCTTTAAGTCCTTGTGAAAACCAGTATTTCTTTCTCAGGAGAAGCTCTGGGGAGTCTGAGTAGTTTTCTAAATACCTAAATACCTCTAAGGCCTCTAGAAAAAGTGCACAAATCCCCCACATTGAAAGCGTCAGACCCCTTTGACACTGCTTCCTCATGTGATGGTTAGATGGAGTTTTACCACTTATCAGCCTTTATAGGTTATGTAAGGCCATTGAGCACGAAAAATCACACGAATGCTTTAGAGTAAGCGCAAATCAAGTCATCACGTACCTAATTATTCGCCTCTTGTGAATCGCGTGGGGAGACGCGGTGGGTCTTTTCTGCCCCCAACCTACAGGGGGTCTATTCTGCCCCCAACCCACAGGGGGTCTATTCTGCCCCCAACCCACAGGGGGTCTATTCTGCCCCAACCCACAGGGGATCTATTCTGCCCCAACCCACAGGGGGTCTATTCTGCCCCCAACCCACATGGGATCTATTCTGCCCCCAACCCACAGGGGATCTATTCTGCCCCCAACCCACAGGGGATCTATTCTGCCCCCAACCCACAGGGGTCTAATCTGCCCCCCAACCCACAGTGGGAACTG
>JAWQFJ010021040.1:17500-22500 GCA_034096865.1 Theodoxus fluviatilis | reverse complement strand
ATATGCTACTTTGATTAGTTTTCATTCTAATAAAAGCAATTAGGTTCGTTAGTATGGAAATGTAATGTCATACACTTTTCCCCTGAGAAAATGGCAGTAAATGAGCACAGGCACACACAAGTTTGGGACAGCTTACAAGTCCAGTTTCTGTGTTCTTCACGATGTTAAATCTACGGGTCAGGACACGTAAAATACTGCTTCAAAGTTTATATTCCATGGTAACTGCAGATGTAACAATGAATAATATTACTGAATCATCTTCCAGTTGAAAATGCCATCATGTTATGATAAATTTTCCATCCGATCTTCCCTATTGCAAAATGTGACGATTGAACAGCATGCATAGCCTAGCTGATAGAAATGTGCAGAGCTCTGTGTAAAATGCGAATTCAGAAAAGATCATGCTTCCCGTTATCTGCTTGCCATTGCTGACCTACGACAGAGACGAAAAGAATGAAATCGTCAACACTTTCAGGGAAGTATCATCAGGTCTATTACAGAAGACGCCCACAGATAAGCCAATCACAAAACAAGCTGATACAACACTAGCGACTTGTGAAAATATGCATTTCTCATACCTGTGTTGAAGCCAGCTGCCATTTTGCAGAGGGAGGTAACCTGCGGAAAATCGAAGGCACTTTTGACAGCACTTTAAAACATTGTCGATAAAACGTAATCTATTATGCCTGAAAGGGAGGGAAGAAAAACCAGTAGCAGAGTGTTTTTCAAGTGGCGAAGTAGAAGCATCTACAAGGACTGAAGCCGTTTTGGGTGTGGATGTTGTCACTGGAGTAGATGAACTAAATGCTGAAACGTGGCATCCAGGTGATTTTTATAGATTTGGGTATGCTGAATCCATTTCTGGTGGATGCCAAAGCCAAAAGTGCCCACTTTCGTTACTATTCAACGGCTTCCAAGATGGCCGCCAGGACAACAAAAAGACTGCAAATTCTCAAACAAATGCTTATATCTTCCTTGTTTTATGAGCTATTCTAATACATTTTGTCTTGTTGGTAGACAACTGATAGCAAATTGTTGTCTTGTCATGGTTAATGACCTTGACCTTTCGTGAATGTCACACGAGACGGACAAAATTGAGTAGCATGATTTTATAATTTGTGTATGTCAAGTTGGCTTTGGCTCTGATATAGGCCAAACTAAATGCTAAAACTTGTTGATACTATCAAATAAGTGTTTGACATTATAAATATGTATACATTGAGCAACCTTCTGGAAAGGCCAAGGTCATTTTGACCTCATAATTCCAAAGTAAGCATGAGAGGATGCATTCAAGATTTATAGTGGCCCATATGTTGCAAACACCGGATATCTGAAGCACTTTATACATTTCAGCAAAGTTCCAGATCTTTGTTGCACAATTTCCAATGTCAAAGATGAAGGTCAAAGGTCAAGGTCACCTGTATTTTGATGATTTATACCACACACAAATGTTATAATCTGTAGATTACACCATTCAGAATTCAGTAAAAAGAAATGCAGTCATGCAGCTTTACTCTCCAAGACCTGTGGTATACCAGAATCTTGCACAGTTCAAGGTCACAGTGACCTCTTGTGTTGCCTTAAGGTACATGTAAAATTGATTTTCTCTCGCTTTTAAGAGCTAATTTGTACCCCTAAATGTTAACATAAAAAGGGCATAAAACACCTTTATATGACAGTACAGTATATTCTTTGTAAATTCTGAAACATTTGTATTCATATCTTGTATAGATTAATGTCAAGGTCACTCGAATAACATTATGGTTCGTATGAGATTACCACTTTTCAGAGCCCTCAAAGTGACCTTGACGATCAGAATTTCCGACCTAAATCATAAGTGTGTTGAATAGAATGATAAAGTGAACATGTCTAGGTACTTTCTTATTTCTACAATAAATAGGTCAAGGTCAGGGTGACTTCAAATGTCACCTCCCAGGCTGATTTACGCTTTCTCGTATGATTTTCTTCTACTTTTAGAGTAAGTCAGGTGCTGTAAATTGTATCCTACATGTTGCAAAATAAATTTTGTTTTGGGATATTATGCAGTCTTTTATTTTGTTAGAGATTATGAGTGTATATCACATTTACTTTAATGGCAAGGTTACCTCAAACATGATTCGTGTAAGTTACATGCATTCTCGATCTTAAGGTACAGAGCCCAGAAAATGACCTTGACCTTGAATAAATATTAATTATATCACAATGAAGTTAAATAGCAAGAGAACATCTGCAGTCCTGTGAGCTTTTAGATTCCCACTTTCCATAGGTCAAAGTCAAGGCCTCTCTAAATGTCACCTAATAGGCTGAAGTACACTGGCTGTTTTGCTTGGAGGGTCATATTTAGGGAGACCTTGAACATGACCTATGTGAAATAATATTCTGAAAGTTCCTAGAACTGAACATTTTATTATTTAATTTGATATTATTGTGAAATAGATTCTGTATTCTAATGTTCAAGGTCACAGCGCAAGTTCTGTACCTTAAGAGAATTAATTTAACTTAACCCATAACTGACTTTTTGGTGTAACCTTGTCATTGAGCTAAATGAGAAATGCCCTCAAATTCTTTCAGAATATAAAGATTGTTTGTCAACCCAAATGTGTTTTGCACCATGTAGGATACAAATTATTGCCCCTGGCATACTCTAAAAATAGAAGAAAATCATACGAGAAACCGTAAATCAGCCTGGGAGGTGACATTTGGAGTCACCCTGACCTTGACCTATTTAGTGTAGGAATGTGAAAGTTCCTAGACATGTTCACTATATCATATTCTGCAACACACTAACGGTTTCAGTCGGAAATTCAGAAGATGAAGGTCACTTTGAGGGCTCTGAAAAGTGGTAATTTAATACGAACCATAATGGTTTCGAGTGACCTTGACATTGATCTATACAAGATATGAGTACCAATGTTTCAGAATTTACAAACAATATACTGTACTGTCATATAAAGGTGTTTTATGCCCAACAGGTTAACATTTAGGGGTACAAATTAGCTCTTTAAAGCGAGAGAAAATCAATTTTACGCGTTTTTAAGGCAACACAAGAGGTCACTGTGACCTTGAACTGTGCAAATTACTGGTACCCCACAGGTCTTAGAGGGTAAAGCTGCATGACTGCATTTCCTTTTACTGAATTCTGAATGACGTGATCTACATATTATAACATTTTGTGTGGTATAAATCATCAAAATAAATATCGTGACTTTGACCTTTGACCTTCATCTTTGACCTTGGAAATTGTGCAACAAAGATCCGAAACTCTGCTGAAAGGTATAAAGTGCATCAGATATCCGGTGTTAGCAACATATGGGCCACTACAAATCTTGAGCGGATCCTCTTATGATTACATTGGAATTATGAGGTCAAAATGACCTTGGCCTTTCCAGAAGGTTGCTCAGTGTATACATATTTTAAATGTCGAACACTTTTTTTAATAGTGTCCACAAGTCTGTGTTTAGTTTGGCCTATTTCAGAGCCAAAGCCAACTTGACATACGCAAAATAAAAAAATGATACGAGTCAATTTTGTCCACCTCGTGTGACCTTGACCTTTCGTCAAGGTCATTAACCACGACAAGAAAATGATTGTCTATCAGTTGTCTACCAACAAGCCAAAATGTATTAGAATAGTTCCTAAAACAAGGAAGATATAAGCATTTGTTTGAGAATTTGCAGTCTTTTTGATGTCCTGGCGGCCATCTTGGAAGCCGTTGAATAGTAACGAAAGTGGGCACTTTTGGCTTTGGCATCCACCAGAAATGGATTCAGCATACCCAAATCCATAAGAACCACCTGGATGCCACTAATTCCTCACAAATGCCTACCACTTTTTATTTAGGCGCCTTTTGGGGAACTTTTCCTAGTCTATTTACTCTAAACTGTTCTAGTGATTTTCGTGCTTAATGGCCTTACATAGCCTACAAAAGCTGATAGGCCGTAAAACACTATCCATCCCATCCACCCCATCCCGCGAACGTCAAAACGTCACAGAGAGGCAGAATCGCGTCAAAACTGCAAAACCTGGCGGTCCCGTTAGATATCCCCCTGTGCATGGTTCGGGGTAAGAATCGACCCACCGCGTCTCCCTACGCGATTCGTAAGAGGCGAATAACACCGTGACTTGATTAGCGTTTACTCCAAACTGTTCTAAAGATTTTCGTGCTTAATGGCCTTACATAGCCTACAAATGCTGATAGGCCGTAAAACACTGTCCATTCATCTATCCCGTTAGATATTGTCTTTGCATTCTGTGAACCCTAGCCGATAGGCGAAGTCTCTAGTGGACTAGAATGGTGTCTTTGTCCAGTCCTACTCCGACCTACCTTTAGAAATGACGCAGGAGTCCTACTCTTATCTTAGCCACATCCAGCAAGAGAGCGCATAAGCGAGCGCTCTCTGCCCATTGCTGAAGTGATGTTCTACTTCTCCTCCTCCTCCTCCTCCTCCTCCTCCTCCTCCTCCTCCTCCTCTACTTCTGGTCTATAAGAGACTAGCTCTTCAACAAACGTGAAGAACAAGCTCTCTGTCTACGTGCTTGGGACTACACTCGACAGATAGGATGCACTGGGACGACGCCAGCACCTTCAAGTGCAACCGCTGTGAAAAGGAGTGCCACTCCAAGATTAGACTGCGCAGTTACGATGTATTTCAGTCTGCAGCGGGATGACAACTCGTGGACCAAGATCCATGGTCTAACACGACAAATGGAGGCCCACTATAATGGAACTACAAGGGGTGGGTAGAGAGAGTGCTTCGATTTGCAGAGTATCAAAGCAGGTTCACAATATAAGTTTTAGCAATGGCCATGGCCGCAGCCACATCTGATAGTTCTATAGGCTACCTCCTCTCCAATAGAGGTGTATTTCAGAGCTTGCTCCTGCAATATAACTTTTTTTCAAGATATCTCGCAGTCCTCACTTCACCCACCCGATAGAGAAGAAAGACTTGCCCTGCATCAATAGGCATAGACAAAGTAGATCGTAGAGACTGTAGCTTTAC
>JAWQFJ010021040.1:5000-12500 GCA_034096865.1 Theodoxus fluviatilis | reverse complement strand
GGAATGAAAAAAAAGGTCATAAAGATAAACAAAACTTACAAACACTATGCCGGAAAGCTAGCATAATAAAATGCAAGCACGTAGGTTTTACAAACATGACAGTTGACACATGGCAACTCGCTTTGTGGAGATGAGCATTATTGAAGTTGAAAACTAGTTATGTAGTTTTCTATTAAATTTGTTGATACAGTGGAGTCCACTTATAGTGAACTCTGTTATTGTGGTTTTCCTGTTATTGTGAACAGTTTTTAATTTGGTTGTCTATTTGCACGTGACCGTGTATCTAGTGCCCAGGCTATTTGCACGTGACCGTATATCAAGTGACCATGCAGGCTGTTTACACGGCAAGTTATTTTCACCGCAAGCAATACGGAAATCATGAAATCTGCATTTTTTTGCTTACAATATCTGTTTGTGTTTCCCTACTACAGTAGATCTATGCAATTCTATAGTAATAAACATAAAATTACACGGCATGAGCCATGACCGTATTCAGTAAATCCTTCTATCTCGCTACTATCGCAGCGAGCGGCTCGGCCAGCAAAAGTAGGCCTACAGATACTGTGTTTACAGACAGAAGGATTTTTCTTCACCAGCCTTTGTTTAGTTATCGATATTTAATTCAAAAACTTGCAATATAATAATATAATATAATATAAAAGTGATTAATTCTCATTACGATTTCTGTTGTGGGTGTGTGGAAGATTGTCTTCCTTGACTCGAGCGTCACGATTTCCGCTTGGGGCGTCTCGGTCAAAAGCTATTTATAGTCCTCGGCTCCGTCATCATGTTTTATATAGGCCGAGTGCCTAACGAATCATCTTATTGTATAGGGTCTTTGGTTATACCAAAAACTCTGCTGTTAGCCGTCCGCCAGGCTGAGTTTGCTTAAATTTCCCCTCGTTTCGGTACGAAATAATACCCGTTTTCTGCTGCCAAAATGAATTTAAAACAATGTTGATAATGCAATTTGGTATATTTTCTTGAAGCGTGTTGTGTTTATTTTACCGATAATTGCCAGGGAAGAAAACAAACACGTTCATCGGAAGTATGACGCCGATCGCTGTCGCCTGTCGAAAGCCGTCTAACATGAAAGTTGTTGATGTCACCTCATTTCGACGCAAGAGTGGTCGGCTTGAGAATAACGTGTATGTCACGTAACCGTTGAAGCTGCTGATTTTCAGCTTCATTTAAAATCCCAATATGTATGCTTACGATGTTTGGAATATCGAGAAAATATGTTTTGAAAACTTGGTGAAAGCCGAAAAGCGTTATCTTAATTCTTTTAAATAATAAAAATGTTGGTCAGCCTTTTATCTACAGCACTATCTGAAGTTGTGTGACTTCTCAAACCGAGACCAGCAAAAAGCTGATGTCGGTCGCAGAGGTTTGCTTCCACCCTTTTGTGCATCTTGATTGCATGCATTGCGACTATTCTGAGTTAAGATGTGACAGTATTATGATCCAATGAAAAGCTGGGGAAGTTGAATCATAATCTGTCGAGTAGACAAGATTTTGTTATCCCCGGCGCGAGACCGTAGTCGAGAATGCGTGTTTTCAATGCAGTTCAATACTATTCAGTTACTTCATTAAAGGAGGGTGCGCTTGATACAATAAACATCCACCTTCCAGGGGGCATTAAAACGTCATGACATTTTAAGCGAATTAAGGACACCCCCTCTCTCCCTCCCCTCCCCCCTCTCTGTCTGTCTGTCTGTCTGTCTGTCTGTCTGTCTGTCTGTCTGTCTGTCTGTCTGTCTGTCTGTCTCTCTCTCTCTCTCTCTCTCTCTCTCTCTCTTTCTCTCTCTCCCCATCACGTCCTCTCAGCATTGTTTGTGAGGTAGAGTATTAGATGTGTCACATAATGGTCACATGCGGATCTCAGCCGAGTGAACAACGATTTTTCTAAAAGTTCGTGTTTTTGCTCTTATTGAATACTGACTAGGTTCAGCATGGGATATTCCTGTAAACTAATTCTGATAAACGTCTAAAAAAATGGAGTCATAGTAAGGAATATTCATCATGATATATTACCCAAAAATCCTCATGAAAAGACATAGCATCCGTTTTGTTCTTTCAAAATTAAGATTTGTACAATTTAGAAAGTAGATGTAGATTCTGCCCAAAATTTTAAATGTGAAAATTCATAACCTCGGTGATATTTGACATACATAGATGGTATTTACACCAAAATGCTTAGAATTTAATACTCTACAAAGAGAGATCAAAGTTGTTGTCATTTCTTGTAAGAAAAAGAAATTCACTGTTATATATCCTGATTAAATACTTGCCGATTTTGCCGACAAGTTTGACACCCACCCCCCGCCTCCAATAAAAAAATACAGGCGAAGGAGCAAACACCATACAAACATTTGGAATGGTATCTCTAAAATGTATCGGTAAGTATGTAGAAGGATACTCTTTCATATAGCGACTTATTATTTATGTCTGGGTTTCAAACCACTTTACACTTTATTCCCTGATCGACGGAAACTTCGATCAATCCATTACCAGCACTGATAACAAGCACGGCGACAGGCAGACAGGACCACGCTGTCAGACGTGAGCACCATCTTCACGCCCCGGGGAGTGTTCCAACCTGGTGCCAGCGGACCCTTGGTCCCAATGGATGGATGGATGGCGTTTTACGGCCTATCAGCCTTTGAAGGCTATATAAGGCCATTAAGCACGAAAATCACTAGAACAGTTTAGAGTAAACGCAAACCAAGTCACGGTGTCCCTAGTTATTCGCCTCTTACGAATCGCGTAGGGAGACACGGTGGGTTAATTCTTACCACGAACCCACAGGGGGCCCTTGGTCCCAACTTCTTGTGCAATACAGCAAGTTTCAGAGAGATAAGTTTGCGCCCGCGACTATGGCAGGGTCCACAGTGGCAACACTAGCAGGCTTTGCATGTACCAAACTTCAGTCATTTCAGTAGCGTTTTACTTCATTATTATCTTACCTTAGTGTGTACGCGTGCGTGTGAGTGTTTGTGTGCTGCTGCTGCCGATGATGAAAAAGGATTGAACTTTTTTCGAGCTTTGTGTGAGGCACATCAAAAAGAGGTAGGTAAACACTTGTATTGCATAAAAGTGCTTCTGACATTGCCATTTAAAGCGTCCCTTCTTCCTCTTACGCGACCATCTCAAAACTGCGTGAGCGATATTTCATGTCTCTTTCAACTTGGCAACCCACCGTGCAGTACGACATTGTTAAACGACAATTCTTTCCCCCATTTTCCTGCTCTGAATTCGTCTGTGTGCCCGTGTGAAGCAAATTTCCGGACGGCAAATTTGGCTTCGAAACTTTTCGATGAATGTGCTTTGAAAGTTCATAGTCATACGTCCCATCGAACGGTTTGAGGAATAACAAGTAGGATGGGGGGGGGGGGGGGGGGGGGGGGGAGGGAGGGGGGGGGGGAGGGGGGAGGGGGGAGGGGGCAGGGGGGAATATATAGCCGTCGAGGAAACGTCCTTCGGAGCCAATCGATCATTCAGCGTGGCTGAGACTATAGTCAATATAGTATATCTCTGTGTTCAGACTGCCAATCGATGACACCACTAAAGACCGTGCAATGGAAAGAGTGGCTTTCGATCCAGCTCGCCTTACTGTGAGAGAGCTGGGGCGGGTTCTCCGGAAGCAGTCTAATGCATCCTCTCTCGTGGGACCAGAGGCGCGTTTCTTTTCTAAAGGTATTTTAATGCCCAGATGAGCATTCACGGCGGGTGCCTAGCTGTGTGGACAGGTTCAATCAGGAGAAAAGCTTTTGTATGTGGTCGCTGTGAGCTCTTATCTCTGAACATTCTTTTTAATAAATCACCTACGAAACAAAAAGCGCCTCAGAGGCGGGGTTCCCAGCTAGAGCAGGATAGGCTAGCAAAGTTAGTCTAAAGCGATCCAGCAGAAGCACGTTTCTATTCCGAAGGTATCCAAAGTGTTGAGATGAGCGCTCACGACGGGCGCTGGCAAAACCCAAAGCTTTTCTCCTACCATGAACCAGGCCACGTAGGTGCTCGCCGTGGCCACTCATTTCTGAACCTTCGTTTCGAAACGAAACGCGCCTCAGCTGGATTGCCTTTGACTAAACCCTATCCTGACCTTCAGAAACCCGCCTCAGATCAATCACGGATGTATGTAGATATAGATCCGTGGATCTATGCAGGGGATAACTTCAAACAGTCCAGTAGAAAATCTCAACAAGTCAGACGGGTCGATCTCTGTAGTTACAACCTATCCGCCGCGCCTCTCACGAGAATAGTTTTGCTCAGGCACTCGGGTAAAATAAGAAGTTGATTATCACTTGGTCTCGCAGATAAATTGCGTCGTTACGGTTCTGCCCCGACACAAGTGCGCTGGCTTTTAGGACACTTTAGTCAAGGAGATATTTTTGTCTGTCTCCAATGAGCTACCCGTCAACATGTGTCCACGTGATCGGAGAAGCTTATTGCAAATCACTATGATAATGGAAATGTTCACTTACCCGTAGTGCCTTAATTACCGACTTCATTTCAGAAGCTCTAAAAAAATGCAGCTACAAAACGGGATCAGACTTGGTTGAACACGTGACCAAGCCTTATTTGAAAAATAAAAGATCTTAATTTTAAAAACACATTATACAGCGCAGCGTCGAGACAAGCAGAATCAAGGAGACGCTTAGGTCGACGCAAGGGAAAACAATCTTGGAGCAAGCGTGTGCCACAAAACCAGTCTGGCCGAGGTCGAGCACTGGAGTCTGCAGGACCGGCAGAGAAAGTCTGGGATGGCGGCGATGATGTGTCTCCCTGGTCGCTCCGCTCTGCTCTGTCTTCTGCTGGGAGTCAGCGTGCCAGCTTTATGGGCATCTACTACACGTACTGGTAAGCATTTGTTTTGTTTTAGTAGTAGTTGTTGTTGTTGTGTTGAATTGTTTTAATGTTTAAGTTTTTGTTGGCAGCGGTGGCGAGCACGATTGTACAGTTATGGTGCTATATTTGGTAAAAAGAGTCTTGTAGCCTCAGTTTAAATAGCCTTGAAAAGGACATTTTCTTTCTGACCATCTTGTTTAGCCTTACGTAGGAGAAGCCAGACTTACAACATAAACAGTTTCAAATATGCTCCACCCAGTTTACATTATGTGTAATATTTTAGTTTTTCAACATGAGATATGCCCGTTGGTTTTGTAGATGGCATAGTAGAAAACCTGAGCCAGTATTTTACTGCCCTAGTGATGTACGAGATAAACAAAGAGTGTCTTCCAAGAGGGGTACACCATGTGATTTAGTGTCCGTGAGTCAAACCGAGAAGTCTCTTGCAGGCGAACGTATGAACCTTCTTGATTTTGTCTGCATTACCTAGGCCCCATATTTTGGAGCCATAGAGTAAAGTCGACTGTACCTGCGAGTCGAATAGCTTTAAAAAACTTTTCGGTTAAAGATGTGTAGGCTCCACATAGTCTTCAAATTTTGAACAGAGTTCAGTTTTCCTTTTGTGGCCAGATCCTCAGTACACGTGTTCATAGATGACTTGGTGGAAAAGACAAAGCCAAGGTACTTATACTGATTGACTACTTCTAGAGTCTTGTTTTCGAGAAACGCTATGACGAAAAACCATGACCTTTGTTTTTCCTATGTTTATTTTAAGATCAAATTACTGGGACACATTGCTTAAGTTATCTAGCTGGATCTGTACTCAACATATCCATTGATACTGATGGATGTAAAGATTCAAAAGAATTACATTCAGTCGTGTATGCTTACGACATCATTGGTATTCAGTAATCCAATTTGTGCGTATGTGTTGTGTGTGTGTGTTTAAAAAATGCCATTGTTTTGCTTATGGTTATCGTGATGTTTGATATAGCCTAATCAACACTATGTTAATTTATATTCTAAAAGGACAAAAATGACTAAGCTAAATCTTGTGTGTGAAACTTGTAGGAGCCAAGATGTATATAGATTTACATGTATAGCGGTGTGCCTGAGCGTGCCTATGCAGATGTACATGTGTATGCCCTTCTATTCAGTTTGAGAGAGAGAGAGAGAGAGAGAGAGAGAGAGAGAGAGAGAGAGAGAGACAGAGAGAGAGAGACAGAGAGACAGAGAGAGAGAGACAGAGAGAGAGAGACAGAGAGAGAGAGAGAGACTGTGTGCGTGTGTGTGTGTGTATGTGTGTGCGCGCGCGATTGCGTACACGCGCAGCTAAAGCGCCGCATTCTGTGCAAAATGACGTGCTGGGTATGTCAGCGCGTTCGTGTGTGTATCAAGACCTCCACAGCGAACTCAACTCCTTCTATTTCGTTTCGGCAGAAGGAGAGAGAGAGAGAGAGAGAGAGAGAGAGAGAGAGAGAGAGAGAGATGAGAGAGGAGTGAGGAGAGGAGGAGGAGAGGGAGGGAGGGAGGGAGGGGAGGGAGGGAGGGAGGGAGGGAGGGAGGGAGGGAGGGAGGGAATGAGGGAGGGAGGGAGGGAGGGAGTTTAAGGGCCTATCAGCCTTGTAGGCTGTATAAGGCCACAACGTTAAGAAACACCCAGCATCAACAAGGTAGGAATACTCTTCACGACAGTGTAGTCTCATACAGTTCACCTAACTAGTGACATGAAATCAATGAAATCGAGTCCCACTGCCCACCAGCCAGCAAAGACTGTGTAGAGCCTTCTAACACGAAAACTCATAAAGGGCGATAGGGCAAAATTTCGCATCTCAATTTCCCTCGTCACCGACAAAGCACTAAAGGATAGGTGGATGAAGCCCAAGGGCTCATCAGCCTTGAAGGCCATACAAGGTCACAACATACTTCCACTGAATTAAAATGTGCAATAAAAAGATTACCTCAGAAGAGGTAAGTGGAGAAATATCGAAAACAATGAAGACATAGTACAAATCATACACGAGAATAATACTCAGAATCTATGAAAATTTTTTATCACAGCTAGAGGATCTTTAAAAATGACAGACAGACTGCTCGACCCTCTCCGTAGATAAGCAAGTCGTGGCATTCCCTTTGTAAAATAATTATTTTTGCATTTTTCTAGCATTATTTAGCAGATTTCCTAAACAATGCATTATTTACGTAAATAATCCATTATTTACGTAAATAATCCATTATTTACGTAAATAATCCATTATTTACGTAAATAATCCATTATTTAGCAGAGCTCCTAAACAATGCATTATTTACGTAAATAATGCATTATTTAGGTAAACCATGAATTTCATTGTTTAGCTAAACCATAGAATTCATTATTTACGTAAATAATGCATTATTTAGGTAAACCATGAATTTCATTGTTTAGCTAAACCATAGAATTCATTATTTACGTAAATAATGCATTATTTAGGTAAACCATGAATTTCATGGTTTAGCTAAACCATAGAATCCATTATTTACGTAAATAATGCATTATTTAGCTAAACCATAGAATCCATTATATACGAAACTACAAGGGTGACAGCTCTGATTATATCCAGGGATCCTTCATTATTTCTGCCACTTGAGTTCGAAATGGCTAATTTTGCAGGC
>JAWQFJ010021039.1:45000-49655 GCA_034096865.1 Theodoxus fluviatilis | reverse complement strand
GAGTTACTGCTGGTACCCGGTTGTGTGCGTCTCATCTGTCCGTCACTGAGTTTGTCGTCAGGTACCGAGGAAGGATTGATCAAGCTGCCCAGTCATCAGGGGGTAAAGTGTAAAGCGGCTTGGAACCCAGACATGAGTGATTATGTCGCTATATAAAAACCACACTTTTATCTTTTGGGTAGACAAATCTGAGAGCTCCTCATTGCAAATGATTATTGACGTGTGCTAGTGATTTTTGTGTTTATGAACCTGTCTTTGATGCACAGTTTTTTGTCTGTGTTCGTGACTGAAGGTGAAAACTGGAGATTGAACATGAAAATGAAAGACATATTTGAAATTTTTTAAGTACCAAACAACGAAAAACTGTCAATGAAACACACAAAAAATAATTTACGGTTGTAACCTACACAGTGTTGGCTTGTTTATTTATGCAGATAAACGATCTAAATCAGTCAGAGCGGCGGCTACATACTGGGACTGTACGCCAGTTTTCCTCACGCTGAACAACAATATTTGACATTTGTGAAAAATGTGTGTAAAACAGATGGCTTTTGGTGAAGCAAGTTCTTCCTGCTAAGAGTCATAATTAAATCATCGAGCGAAACGATATCAGTGAAACAACAGCACGAGGTGAAAAGTACGCGATCAGCTACGGTCGTTTGAATTTCCTCGACTGAACGGATTGTGAACCAAATCACTTTTCGTCTCGGCCTAGCGGGCTTGTCAACTTTTCCCAGGCAAGACTGTCACGTGACAAAGGAATGGGGGAGCGACCATGTGACCCCGCCCTCACCTCCGTCCTGAGGATGTCATGTTATTCCTTTTTCCCCTTCGTAACACGAGTCTTTTTCTTAGGTATGTATATGTGCCCTCATTCTCATAGGTAAACTGCTCCACTTCGTTTACAGGTTACACGCGACCCATTTTTCAAATAATCAATGATAGCATGCCTTAATATTTACATTACATGTGTGAATACGTATGACAAATTAATACTTTGAAATGTTTACTGAGAGAGAGAGAGAGAGAGAGAGAGAGAGAGAGAGATACAGAGACAGAGACAGAGAGAGACGTGGATGGACTGACTGACTGACTGACTGACTGACTGACCGATGGACGGACGGACGGACGGACGGACGGACGGACGGAATGACTGACTGACTGACTGACTGACTGACACTCACTGACTCACTTACTGACTGACTGACTGACTGACTGACTGACTGACGGACGGACGGACAGGCAATCATACAAGCAAACAAATGAGCATCTGCGACTACTTCCATGCAGGTAGACATCGTGTGTGTATTTTGCGTGTATGCTGTTGTAGGTATGCATTCATGTGTGTTACCGTTTTTGTTTGTGCTTTGGGATGAGGACACTTTGATAAGTATGCAAATAGAGAACATCTCATCGACTCATGCAATGCTTTTCTTTGTTAGCCACGAGCAGATGTTTAAAATGAGTGGGGATGGGGGTGGGGGGTGGAGGGTGGGGGGTGAGGTGGATGGAGGGTGGGGTGGGGGATGGAGGGTGGGGGGTGAGGTGGATGGGGAAAGTGAGAAAATGAAGTGAGAAATTGTGAGTGGTTGTGATGATTCCTTATTCCATACTAAGAATTAAGTTTTCTTGTTTTCCAGATCTGTACAGAAAATAATTCAAAGCTGTATATAGGAGATATACAAAGAATTACATTCAAGATTGACAGGCACAATAAAGCAAACAATTAATGAATGGGCGATATATGAATATACGGATGAAAGGATGATGAATTCATAAATGAATGATTAAATAAACATGGATAGATGGATGGATGGTCGGTTAACTGGGTAGAGGCTTGGATGATAAAACAGACAGACATTGACACACGTGAAAGGAGCAATAGCGAAAAAGGAAAACAGTTAAATTGATATCACAGTTATTTAGAAAGCTACTCTTGTCAAAACTACTACTGCTGTCTTGACAACATTTTCAAAGCTCAACAAAACAAAACACCATTAGCATTGCGACGCTATGTAACCGAGCAGATAGAGTTTGACCTGCAGTCGCTAGCAGCTAATGGGTGCGATGTTCGAAGCTGCACTGATCCTAGAGTTGCATCCTTGGGCAAGGTGCTTCACCCACATTGCCTCTCCTACCGAGGAGTAAAACCGGTCACTGGGCGCTGCACAGCGGTGACCGGGGGTGAAACTCCCTCAGAAGAATTACATTTTTTAAGGACAAAAATAAATGTTATCATAATAACCCACTGTGTCTACAGTTCGATCAAATTCCTCCTAAACAATCTCCCGGAATGATTGGTTTATGCTGTGATTTAAAATTGCGGTCAAGTTTTAACAATTTGAGCGGTTACTGCGGAGAAAAGCGACATTGAGCGTCCTTGGTCGGATGTTGCACTCTGTTACAACGTGCGCCGTTTTCCGCGTAAACACTGATTTCATCCCACAGAACAGCGTGCTAATTGCCCACAGAGACTGACACTTATAGCGCGAAAGAGACATATCATGGATTTGATCGATAGATCGATCACTTGGACCCTTGCTCTGATTCATGACTGCCTTGTCTGGCCATCTTGATTGGCGTGAGAAAGTCAGCTGAGACGGCAGGTGTCGGCAACGGTCGATGACCTTTCGAAGGAAGACTCGTTTCCATAAATCTCACTTGACAAGATCTGATCGCATACACGTGCCTGTCACTGGAGACCTTCTCCCTGTACATCGGGGGGGGGGGGGGGGGGGGGGGGGGGGGGGGACAGGGGCGCGTTGCTCAGCCTACCTAGTCGGTATGCAATAGGTCGGTGTCAACATGTCTCAAACATTTGACTGCCTTTACATATGCTTTTATCATGGTGACACATGTTGACAGAGGCCTATTCCCCCCCGCAAGATTTTGCAAGGTTTCTAGCGTAAGAAACGCGGCCCAGACAACCGAGTCTCTATATGCGATTCTCCAAAGGTGAAAGATCGGGGGTGGGGGGTGGGGGGTGGAAGGAGTCTTGACATAAATCATAGCAACATCTGTAGTAGGGGCAGTCCACGGCTTTTCCTTGCCTATGAAGGCTGACAGACGGTAACGTCTATCCATCCCTCCGTGGGTCAACGACAGCTAGTACTGTCTTGCAACCTTTTATCCTTTCTTATTCATATTCTTTATCTCTGAACTTATCTTTTTTTAATATACATTTTCCTGGCCCTCTTGTCTGCTCAAGACACTGACTGTGCAAACGTATAATCCATGCTATATCGCCTCAATAGAAATCTCACAGATCTACCAAGTTATAAGCCCCCCGTGGGGTGGGGGTCACAATAGCCTCACCGCGTCTTTCTATGCAATTCGTAAGCGGCGAATAACTAGGGACATCGTCACATGGTTTGCGCTCATTCTACACTATTCTAGTTGTTGTTGTTGTTGCTGTTGTTGTTGTTACTATTCTAGTGATGTTTGTGATCGATGGCCTTACATAGACCGCAAAGCTCCATCCATCCATTCGTCCGTCCGTCCATCCATCCGTCCGTCCGCCCGTCTGGCGTCCGTCCGTCCGTCCGTCTGCCCACCTGCCCGCCCGCCCGTCTGCCCACCTGCCCGCCCGCCCGTCCGTCCGCCAACCCGTCCGTCCGGCCGTCTGTCCGGCCGTCCTTCCGTCCGTCCGTCCGTCTGTCCGTCCATCCATCACCAGCTATGATTGCTTTAGTGGCTCAGCTGAGAGCGCAACGTCAGTAACCGTGTCCCATTCGATAAAAACAAAGACAAAGCACATCGTTGCATGTAATTCATGACACATTGTACCTAGTCACTGCCAGGCAAAATACTTGGATATATGTGTCTCATGACAAAGAAGACTGGCGTACCGTAATTGATGACTCAGGAGCTTCGCATTGTAATATCGATGTGGAGTAAATCAACAATATACACAGGAGTCAAATGTCTGTAACAAAGTCACAAGAACCTAGTTTGCAAACATCAGGTCCTTGTCTTGTCAGTAACATGCATTGGTTTCTTGACTGACTCGATATCGTTCAGGGAAAACACATTCACGTCCCTGAAGTTTTTGGTTATTTCATGTAATGATTATTATCTGTGCTTCACATCTTTCATAGATATATCTACATTGATATACGATTTCAAGTCGGTAAATGTGGTCAAAGAATCAAACGCATATTGTGTGCACTTTGAACAAGTGCTTTGGTAAGCTAGTCAAAACGATAATTAGACTTAGAAATCGAGTAATAAGCATGACCCAGAGACTGCACTGCTCAGTCGAACTTCACGATGAATCAATTCTGAGAGACAGATCCAATTCCATTGGGTCGAAAGTCCAAGACATTTCCAGCTTTATCAAGAAGTTCAAGGCCAATGTTTTTGTGTCCTTGGTTGGTAAGTTGGTTGGTGAATTTGCTTGCGTATTTGCTTGCTTCTTTGTTTGCACCTCTGCTTGCTTGCTTGTTTGTTTCCTCTTCCGCGTGTTCTCGTGTTAGTTGTGAGTTTATGTGTTTCGAACAATCCCTCGCTTTCGCTTTTTCCCCTGGAAGGACTCTCCACTCATGCATCCACCCACCATGGGGCTCGTCACACGTTTCCCAGCCTTGACGTCAGCTCTCCAACCCACCCACCATCCATCCATCCCCTCTGACAGACACTGCCTATCCCCTCACCCT
>JAWQFJ010021039.1:35000-40000 GCA_034096865.1 Theodoxus fluviatilis | reverse complement strand
AACGTGTTTGTCTTGAGGCTTGCAGCTACAGCGTTGTTTAGTCCTGAGCGAATGTCCTTCAGCACCGACCCTGACGACAGGTGGCGCGCTGTTGTCAACGTGATGCTCCCACGAGTCTTGTCCTCTCATTCATGCCGGGTGCGTCAATCGCCCCATTGACAGAACAGCATATTGTCACGCACGCTTGCTCCAAAACATGCTGGGCTTGATCGATCGCTCCTTTGAAGCGCGACACTTTCATGCATGCCTCGTCATATATGAATGAACGCTGTCTGTCCTTCCATGTCATCCCACCCCCCACCCCCACCCCCAACCTCCTCCGGGCTTGAATTTTCCTTTTTTTTTTTCTTCCCCCCCCCCCCCCCCCCCCGCTCCAGTTCTCCGCCATCTTGCTCGTTTGGTCGTGTTTCCAACAGTAGGATACCACCCCAGCCCATCCTTCATTGCAGTACCTTCTCTCAAAGGTATGCCATTTATCACTCATGTTTCTATCACGTCCGCCTACACTCCATCTCTACCCCCTCAAGCAACCCCTCTCATCTACCCCATCACCCCTCTCCCCCACCTCCATCACCTCCCCCCCACTCCCTTTCCCACCAACAACTTGCTCGTTGCTACTTCTCTCTTCTAAAGTCCATCCACTGGAATGTCCCACTTATCACCATGACTTCTTCTCAACTGAGCCTTAAACGCGGTGATTATATTCCACTGATGTGCGAGAAGCCCAGGGCATCTACTCAGAGCAATGGAATGCATATAACCCAAATGCACTAAAGTTTTGTTGATGAAATACTTCTCACGGGTTTGTTTGGCAGTTTTGCTTTTTTTTCTGGCGTCGTTAAACTTTTGTGGCCATGGAATTTGAAGAGCCTGCAGGTGTGCTGAGTCGTAGCGAATGGTACAGGAAAGAAGATAAAAACCTCTAAACAACGCACGCACAAAGAACATTAGCACTGTGACGACGACGACAATAACGATGTGGGCGACGACGAAATTGTCTTGCATTTACACTCTAATTTCTACCATGGCATGCAGAACCTTTCAAATGCGCCCAAAACGTTTGCATTATGCAAAGGAAGAATGATAGAGAAGAGGCAAACACTTAATGACTATAAAGCAAATTACAAATCAAGCCTGTAGATCAGCAACCGGATACGTGCCCATGTATAAAAACCAGCCAACGGGAAACACTGGTGCTAATTTGGTGTGACGTAATGACTCATTTGCATTGTATTGACGGACGTGGGCTAAGATTTTCCGGCTCCTTTCGTGCCTGCTCGGATCTTCGTCCAACCACTGTGGGGTGCGGTGCAGGTGAGCGTCGCTAGGTCACGCCGTTCATGACAAACACTGCATGCAGTCGGGGGAAAAAGAAGACTGCCGCCCTGCTGTTCTTTTTTCCTACGGTCTTTTTTCGTCTGTCACTCGTAAATCACCATCAAATTGGCCAGAGGCCAAGAATCAGTACAGTCAATTACAGAAGTTCATATGCGGAAGGTTACGTGTGGAAGGTCACAGATCAAAAGGCACATGCAAGGGGTCATATCCAGACGCGACAAGCAGTGGAGGCCACACTCTGAGTTCATAGGTCACAGATCAAAAGGCACATGCAAGGGGTCATATCCAGACGCGACAAGCAGTGGAGGTCACACTCTGAGTTCATAGGTCACAGATCAAAAGGCACATGCAAGGGGTCATATCCAGACGCGACAAGCAGTGGAGGTCACACTCTGAGTTCATAGGTCACAGATCAAAAGGCACATGCAAGGGGTCATATCCAGACGCGACAAGCAGTGGAGGTCACACTCTGAGTTTATAGGTCGAAGGTCACGTGCGCAGAGTCACAAGTAAGAAGTTACATTCAGAGACGAACGTACAATGCACGGGAACGTCACAGTATGACATGAACACAGACGGCTGTGAAGACAAGGTCACCACTGAAGGTCAGCAGTTGAAAAACAAGGACAAACATACAACTAGAAGAGGATGGGCAGAAAGGAGAATGCTACAGATGTAAGCAGAAAGGTTAAAAATAGAAGATAGAAACCAAGAAGTAACAGCTAAAAGCAGTGGATGGAAAGTAAACAGGCAGGGAAGTCAAACAAAATATAGAGAAGACTTTGCTTTGACTGAAATGGAAAGAAAACTAACTGTAAAAGGTCTCAGGTAGGCACATGTAACTTACAAATGACTCTTATCGGCAGGAGAACCGCGGGGTCAAATGCCTACAGAACGCTGTACCTCAGGCTGGAAATGCAAGACGTCGAAAAACTACAGAAGGTAGGTATTCACAGGACTAGAGAAGACTCATGTAGGTAGGTAAGTAGACACAGGACTACGCAATGACAGTAGACACACGACCGTAGGGAGAGGACTGCAGACGGTAGAGAGAGGACTACAGACAGTAGAGAGAGGACTGCAGACGGTAGAGAGAGGACTACAGACGGTAGAGAGAGGACTACAGACAGTATAGAGAGGACTACAGACCGTAGGGAGAGGACTGCAGACGGTAGAGAGAGGACTGCAGACGGTAGAGAGAGGACTACAGACAGTTGAGAGAGGACTACAGACAGTATAGAGAGGACTACAGACCGTAGGGAGAGGACTACACACAGTTGAGAGAGGACTACAGACGGTAGGGAGAGGACTACAGACGGTAGGGAGAGGACTACAGGCGGTAGGGAGAGGACTACAGACGGTAGAGAGAGGAATACAGGCGGTAGAGAGAGGACTACAGACGATAGGGAGAGGACTACAGACGGTAGGGAGAGGACTACAGACGGTAGGGAGAGGACTACAGACGGTAGGGAGAGGACTACAGACAGTAGAGAGAGGACTACAGACAGTAGAGAGAGGACTACAGACAGTTGAGAGAGGACTACAGACGGTAGGGAGAGGACTACAGACGGTAGGGAGAGGACTACAGACAGTAGGGAGAGGACTACAGACGGTAGGGAGAGGACTACAGACAGTTGAGAGAGGACTACAGACGGTAGGGAGAGGACTACAGACGGTAGAGAGAGGACTACAGGCGGTAGGGAGAGGACTACAGACGGTAGGGAGAGGACTACAGACGGTAGGGAGAGAACTACAGACGGTAGGGAGAGGACTACACACAGTTGAGAGAGGACTACAGACGGTAGGGAGAGGACTACAGACGGTAGGGAGAGGACTACAGACAGTTGAGAGAGGACTACAGACGGTAGGGAGAGGACTACAGACGGTAGGGAGAGGACTACAGACGGTAGGGAGAGGACTACAGACGGTAGGGAGAGGACTACAGACAGTTGAGAGAGGACTACAGACAGTTGAGAGAGGACTACAGACAGTTGAGAGAGGACTACAGACGGTAGGGAGAGGACTACAGACAGTTGAGAGAGGACTACAGACAGTTGAGAGAGGACTACAGACGGTAGGGAGAGGACTACAGACAGTTGAGAGAGGACTACAGACGGTAGGGAGAGGACTACAGACGGTAGGGAGAGGACTACACACAGTTGAGAGAGGACTACAGACGGTAGGGAGAGGACTACACACAGTTGAGAGAGGACTACAGACGGTAGGGAGAGGACTACAGACGGTAGGGAGAGGACTACACACAGTTGAGAGAGGACTACAGACGGTAGGGAGAGGACTACAGACGGTAGGGAGAGGACTACAGACAGTAGGGAGAGGACTACAGACGGTAGGGAGAGGACTACAGACAGTAGAGAGAGGACTACAGGCGGTAGGGAGAGGACTACAGACGGTAGGGAAAGGACTACACACAGTTGAGAGAGGACTACAGACGGTAGGGAGAGGACTACAGACGGTAGAGAGAGGACTACAGACGGTAGGGAGAGGACTACAGACGGTAGGGAGAGGACTACAGACGGTAGGGAGAGGACTACACACAGTTGAGAGAGAACTACAGACGGTAGGGAGAGGACTACAGACGGTAGGGAGAGGACTACAGACAGTAGGGAGAGGACTACAGACGGTAGGGAGAGGACTACAGACAGTAGAGAGAGGACTACAGGCGGTAGGGAGAGGACTACAGACGGTAGGGAGAGGACTACAGACAGTTGAGAGAGGACTACAGACGGTAGGGAGAGGACTACAGACGGTAGAGAGAGGACTACAGACGGTAGGGAGAGGACTACAGACGGTAGGGAGAGGACTACAGACGGTAGGGAGAGGACTACAGACGGTAGGGAGAGGACTACACACAGTTGAGAGAGGACTACAGACGGTAGGGAGAGGACTACAGACGGTAGGGAGAGGACTACAGACAGTTGAGAGAGGACTACAGGCGGTAGGGAGAGGACTACAGACGGTAGAGAGAGGACTACACACAGTTGAGAGAGGACTACAGACGGTAGGGAGAGGACTACACACAGTTGAGAGAGGACTACAGACGGTAGGGAGAGGACTACAGACGGTAGGGAGAGGACTACAGGCGGTAGGGAGAGGACTACAGACGGTAGAGAGAGGAATACAGGCGGTAGAGAGAGGACTACAGACGATAGGGAGAGGACTACCGACAGTAAAGAGAGGACTACAGACTGTAGAGAGAGAACTACAGACGGTAGGGAGAGGACTACAGACTGTAGGGAGAGGACTACAGACGGTAGAGAGAGGACTACAGACTGTAGGGAGAGGACTACAGACGGTAGGGAGAGGACTACATACAGTAGAGAGAGGACTGCAGAGGGTAGGGAGAGGACTACATACAGTAGAGAGAGGACTACAGACGGTAAAGAGAGGACTACAGACGGTTGAGAGAGGACTACAGACAGTAGAGAAAGGACTACAGACAGTAGAGAGAGGACTACAGACGGTAGAGAGAGGACTCTAGACAGTTGAAAGAGGACTACAGACGGTAGGGAGAGGACTACAGACGGTAGAGAGAGGACTACAGACGGTAGGGAGAGGACTACAGACGGTAGGGAGAGGACTACAGACGGTAGGGAGAGGACTACAGACGATAGGGAGAGGACTACAGACGGTAGAGAGAGGAC
>JAWQFJ010021039.1:0-30000 GCA_034096865.1 Theodoxus fluviatilis | reverse complement strand
CTATTAAAATATAATAAATGCCTCTGTCTGCTTTGGTAAAATAATATTTTATAATGAGTTTGTTCGGTGCAGTGCTTCACTTTCCTATGAAAAATTGCATTTTCAATTGTTTACCGAGAATTGACTTATGCTTCAAAAGGTAATGTTATGCAATTCCCGTATTATGACGAGAAAAGATGCCACATGTGGATATTTATTGAAAATTGTTTCTTTAATGGAGAGTTTAAAAAACTCAATTCTACAAGTTTATTTCAAATGAAAACTATACTAAATTCTGGTTTTGAAACATCGTGAGAAGCCAGCATATGCATTGTGGTGGAACAAATTTCATTGGAGTTTTGTTGACTAACAATCTCGATGATTACAGGAATGATGTACCTCTCTCGCACATGTTGACACTGTCCCTTTTTGTATGTTGACAATGTCCCTTGCTGTATGTTGACAGTGCTCCGTGCTGTATGTTGACAGTGTAACGTGCTGTATGTTGACAGTGTAACGTGCTGTATGTTGACAGTGTCCCTTGCTGTATGTTGACAGTGCCCCTTGCTGTATGTTGACAGTGTCCCTTGCTGTATGTTGACAGTGTCCCTTGCTGTATGTTGACAGTGCTCCGTGCTGTATGTTGACAGTGTAACGTGCTGTATGTTGACAGTGCTCCGTGCTGTATGTTGACAGTGTAACGTGCTGTATGTTGACAGTGCTCCGTGCTGTATGTTGACAGTGTAACGTGCTGTATGTTGACAGTGTAACGTGCTGTATGTTGAAAATGTCCCTTGCTATATGTTGACAGTGTAACGTGCTGTATGTTGACAGTGTCCCTTGCTGTATGTTGACAGTGCCCCTTGCTGTATGTTGACACTGTCCCTTGCTGTATGTTGACACTGTCCCTTGCTGTATGTTGACAGTGCTCCGTGCTGTATGTTGACAGTGTAACGTGCTGTATGTTGACAGTGCTCCGTGCCGTATGTTGACAGTGTAACGTGCTGTATGTTGACACTGTCCCTTGCTGTATGTTGACACTGTCCCTTGCTGTATGTTGACAGTGTAACGTGCTGTATGTTGACAGTGCCCCTTGTTCTATGTTGACACTGTCCCTTGTTGTATGTTGATAGTGTCCCCTGCTGTATGTTGACAGTGCTCCGTGCTGGATGTTGACAGTGCTCCGTGCTGTATGTTGACAATGTAACCTGCTGTATGTTGACACTGTCCTTTTCTGTATGTTGACAGTGCCCTTTGCTGTATGTTGACAGTGTCCCTTGCTGTCTGTTGACGCTGTCCCTTGCTGTATGGTGACAGTGCCCCTTGCTGTATGTTGACAGTGTCCCTTGCTGTATGTTGACAGTGTCCCTTGCTGTCTGTTGACGCTGTCCCTTGCTGTATGGTGACAGTGCCCCTTGCTGTATGTTGACAGTGCCCTTTGCTGTATGTTGACAGTGTCCCTTGCTGTCTTTTGACGCTGTCCCTTGCTGAATGTTGTCACTGCCCCTTGCTGTATGTTGACAGTGCCCCTTGCTGTATGTTGACACTGTCCCTTGCTGTATGTTGACAGTGTCCCTTGCTGTATGTTGACAGTGCTCCGTGCTGTATGTTGACAGTGTAACGTGCTGTATGTTGACAGTGCTCCGTGCCGTATGTTGACAGTGAAACGTGCTGTATGTTGACACTGTCCCTTGCTGTATGTTGACACTGCCCCTTGCTTTATGTTGACACTGTCCCTTGCTGTATGTTGACAGTGTCCCGTGCTGTATGTTGACAGTGTCCCGTGCTGTAGGTTGACTGTGTCCCTTGCTGTATGTTGACAGTGTAACGTGCTGTATGTTGACAGTGTCCCTTGCTGTATGTTGACAATGTCTCTTGCTGTATGTTGACAGTGTCCCTTGCTGTATGTTGACAGTGCCCCTTGCTGTATGTTGACAGTGTCCTTTGCTGTATGTTGACAGTGTCCCTTGCAGCATGTTGACAATGTCCCTTGCTGTATGTTGTCACTGTCCCTTGCTGTATGTTGACAGTGTCCCTTGCTGTATGTTGACAGTGTAACGTGCTGTATGTTGACAGTGTAACGTGCTGTATGTTGACAGTGTCCCGTGCTGTATGTTGACAGTGTAACGTGTTGTATGTTTACAGTGTCCCTTGCTGTATGTTGACAATGCTCCTTGCTGTATGTTGACAGTGTCCCTTGCTGTATGTTGACAGTGTCCCATGCTGTATGTTGACAGTGCCTCTTGCTGTATGTTGACGGTGTCCCTTGCTGTATCTTGACAGTGTAACGTGTTGTATGTGGATAGTGCCCCTTGCTGTATGTTGACAGTGTTCCTTGCTGTATGTTGACAGTGCCCCTCTCTGTATGTTGACAGAGTCCCTTTCTTTATATTGACAGTGCCCCTTGCTGTATGTTGACAGTGTCCCTTGCTGTATGTTGACAGTGTCCCTTGCTGTATGTTGACAGTGCCCCTCTCTGTATGTTGACAGAGTCCCTTTCTGTATATTGACAGTGCCCCTTGCTGTATGTTGACAGTGTCCCTTGCTGTATGTTGACAGTGTCCCTTTCTGTATGTTGACGGTGTCCCATGCTGTATGTTGACAGTGTCCCTTGCTGTATGTTGACAATGTCCCTTGCTGTATGTTGACAGTGTCCCTTTCTGTATATTGACAGTGTCCCATGCTGTATGTTGACAGTGCCTCTTGCTGTATGTTGACGGTGTCCCTTGCTGTATCTTGACAGTGTAACGTGCTGTATGTGGATAGTGCCCCTTGCTGTATGTTGACAGTGTTCCTTGCTGTATGTTGACAGTGCCCCTTTCTGTATGTTGACAGAGTCTCTTTCTGTATATTGACAGTGCCCCGTGCTGTATGTTGACAGTGTCTCTTGCAGTTTATTGACAGTGTCCCTTGCTGAATGTTGACAGTGTCCCTTGCTGTATGTTGACGGTGTAACGTGCTGTATGCTGACAGTGTAACGTGTTGTATGTTGACAGTGTAACGTGCTGTATGTTGACAATGTCCCTTTATGTATGTTGACAGTGTAACGTGCTGTATGTTGACAGTGTAACGTGCTGTATGTTGACAGTGTCCCTTGCTGTATGTTGACACTGTCCCTTGCTGTATGTTGACAGTGTCCCGTGCTGTATGTTGACAGTGTCCCTTGCTGTATGTTGACAGTGCCCCTTGCTGTATGTTGACAGTGTCCCTTTCTGTATATTGACAGTGTCCCGTGCTGTATGTTGACAGTGTCCCGTGCTGTATGTTGACAGTGTCCCTTTCTGTATATTGACAGTGTCCCATGCTGTATGTTGACAGTGCCTCTTGCTGTATGTTGACGGTGTCCCTTGCTGTATCTTGACAGTGTAACGTGCTGTATGTGGATAGTGCCCCTTGCTGTATGTTGACAGTGTTCCTTGCTGTATGTTGACAGTGCCCCTTTCTGTATGTTGACAGAGTCTCTTTCTGTATATTGACAGTGCCCCGTGCTGTATGTTGACAGTGTCTCTTGCAGTATATTGACAGTGTCCCTTGCTGAATGTTGACAGTGTCCCTTGCTGTATGTTGACGGTGTAACGTGCTGTATGCTGACAGTGTAACGTGTTGTATGTTGACAGTGTAACGTGCTGTATGTTGACAATGTCCCTTTATGTATGTTGACAGTGTCCCTTGCTGTATGTTGACAGTGTAACGTGCTGTATGTTGACAGTGTCCCTTGCTGTATGTTGACACTGTCCCTTGCTGTATGTTGACAGTGTCCCTTGCTGTATGTTGACAGTGTCCCTTGCTGTATGTTGACAGTGTCCCTTGCTGTATGTTGACACTGTCCCTTGCTGTATGTTGACAGTGTCCCGTGCTGTATGTTGACAGTGTCCCTTGCTGTATGTTGACAATGTCCCGTGCTGTATGTTGACCATGAACTTGAAGACCACCGTGCAGTCAACGCTGTCGTCTCAAGTGATGAATATATCCGGGAGTCAAAGGTGACGCATGGAGTGCTATTTCCGGGCGTCGTGTCACTTGATACCACAGAGGATGCCCTGAAGGCATCTAGGATGTTGGATGCAATCTCAGATGTATGTCAAGTCTCTAAAAATAGCCAGCGTTCTTATCAATCCTTGTAACGGCGATATTTCGACACAGGAGTTTGGTTTGATGATCAGTTGCAGCAAAATTTCATAAATGTTTGTTGGCCACTGATCATTATTGATGTATAGTGATCGCTTTTGTTCCCCAACGATGTTGTTATTTATTCTCATTAGAACGCCAATGTAAAGTAAAAATATCATGACCTGGTTTAACGCTGAAAAGTACGGGTCAGGTATCACACAGATCCCTCTGTGACTGACCGTCTCTGTGCGTAGATGTCTTTGTGAAATTCTGAGCGAGTCTGTCTCTATCACTCTCTCTCTCTCTCTCTCTCTCTCTCTCTCTCTCCGATCAGAAGAAAACGCGTGCGTCATCCAACGCTGCCACCATGGTTAACCAAGGAAGTAATGCAAGCAATGTCCCTCAGAGATAAACACAGGAAAAGCAATGATTTCGTTGCATACAAAAAACAAAGAAATGCAGTTAAAAGCTTAGTGAGGAAAGCAAAGAAAGAATATTTTCAGAAACGTATAACTGATAACAAAAACATCACCTCAGTATGGAACGCCATAAATACCTTTACCAAACGAAACGGAGCTAAAGCTCACTCATCATACCCATCCGATGATGTTAATGACTGCAATAATCACTTCCTTTCTGTGGCTGAAAGTTATTCCCTCGCGATAGCAACCATAATTTCCAATCTGAAACAGCATATCTCCAAGAATTCTGCCAGGAGAGACTATTGTCTTCATTGGAATTTGAGATTCCTCTTCTTGCTGTTCATGAAGTTGGCAGATTTATTGAAAAACTCAACTCAAAACAACAGGACCTGATGGCATCAATAGCTTTCTTCTCAAACTCTCTCTTCCATATGTAATCGACTCGCTCACATACATATACAATTTGTGCATTATCAAGCAAAACTTCCCAGATGAATGGAAAAAAGCTAAAGTTATCCCTCTACCAAAAGTGAAAACTCCCACAAGTCTAGATGACTTCCGACCCATATCAGTTCTATCAATTTTATCAAAACCAATTGAAAAGCACGTTCACAAACATCTGTTGGCATTTCTTGATCGGCACAGTCTTCTACACCCCCTTCAATCGGGCTTCCGACCAAAACATTCCTGCCATACTGCATTATCCCACCTGATAGACACCTGGCTGCACGCCATTAACACCTCGAAAGTGATAGGATCTGTCTTCCTAGATTTCAGAAAAGCCTTTGACATGGTACATCACGGCATACTATTGGATAAACTGGCTCTTTATTTTCATGGTCACACGACTGTGAAGTTTTTTCAGTCATTCCTGGATAATCGACAACAATGTGTCCAATTCGATGGGCACGTTTCCAAGTATGGTATTCTAAAAGCGGGTGTCCCACAGGGATCTGTACTAGGACCCCTTTTATTCTGCTTATTCATAAATGACCTACCCTTGCATGTCACAGATAGAAAGGTCTCATGTAACATGTTTGCAGATGATACAACGCTGTCTACCGCGGACAGCTCAACCGAAACTGTGGCAGATAAACTCCAAAAGAGTCTTGATGAAATATGTTGCTGGTGTCTTTCAAATCATATGGTCCTCAACCCGTCCAAAACCAAGTATATGGTGATAACCACAAGGCAAAAACATCAACTACATCCTTTGTCACTCCCACTCTCACTTGATGCTGGGCCGATAGAAAAGGTGAAAGAACACAAAGTGCTTGGGGTGATGATTGACGAACAGTTAGACTGGAACTCACACATAAATCTGATGTGCAAAAAGATTTCAAGCAATCTCTTTCTACTGTCAAAGCTGAGGCACTTTGTAGACACGGAAACCTGCAAAATCTTTTTCAGTGCCCACATCGTATCACACATCAATTACGCATCAACATTGTGGGATAACTGTAGTGAAGCTAATTTGAAGAGAGTTAATTCACTATACAGAAGAGCTTCTAAGCTTATGATCCCAAATAAATCTCTCAGCACTGAAAAGAAAATGGAAATGCTTGACATTTTGCCTCTCCATAAGCATCTGCAGCTCAATAAGTGTGTGCTTGTGAAAAAGGTAAAAGATGGCCGAACACCAGAATATCTAACCAAACTATTTGAGCAGTCATCATTCAGAGGACATGACAAATTTCTCCTGCCTCAGCCTCGCATCGATTTGTTCAAATCGAGCCTATCTTACTCTGGGGCTGCTCTGTGGAATACACTGCCTGATGACATAAAATGTATCAAATCTTTGCCTATGTTCAAAGACAAAATTCGCACTATTCTCAGGCATCATCCTATGACATAGTTTTCCACGCTTTCATCTGACGTCTAGACAGTGGAACGGCTAAGTGTGTATCCTACATTGTCCATTCTTCACATATGCTTACTTCAGGCCACCCCTGGCTGAACTATTGGAGGGGTTCCGGCTGATTGGGGGTGGGGGAGTAGGGAGGGAGTGTACACCAAGAGGCTTTGGCCTACATGTATGTTATTTGTTTTTAACATTTGGATGTTTAGAAAATTGTTTTTTATGTATATGTCATTGTAGTTACTTCAAGTTCCATATTTAAATTTTGCTTCTCTGGTACACTATCTACCCATTTTAGTATGTTTAAGAAATTGTACATGTATAATTCTTGCGATAGTTATACTGACTCACTCTCTCTCTCTCTCTCTCTCTCTCTCTCTCTCTCTCTCTCTCTCTCTCTCTCTCTCTCTCTGTCTCTCTCTCTGTCTCTCTCTCTCTCCTCCCTCCCTCCCTTCCTCTCCCCCACCCTCCCTTCCTCTCCCCCACCCTCTTCTCCACCCTCTCCCCCACCCTCTCCCCCACCCTCTCTCTCCAACCCACCCAACCTCTTACTCTCATTCTCTCTTCCCTTCCTCCCCCTTTCCCCAGCCCCCCCTCTCTCTCTCTCTTTCTCTCTCTCTCTCTCTCTCTCTCTCTCTCTCTCTCTCTCTCTCTCTCTCTCTCTCTCACAACATTTGAATATTTTGCCTCAAGGGCTGAATGTAAGAAAGGCACTACTGCCTAATTCACTACCCTTGTAAAATAAAGTTCGTTCGTTCGTTCTCTCTCTCTCTCTCTCTCTCTGTTTATGTGTGTGTGTGCGCGCGCGCGTGTGTGTGTGTGTCTGTGTGTGTGTCTGTCTGCCTGCCTGCCTGTCTGTCTGTCTGCCGGTCGGTCGCTCTCTCTCTCTCTCTCTGTCTCTCTCTCTGTCTCTCTCTCTCCTCCCTCCCTCCCTTCCTCTCCCCCACCCTCCCTTCCTCTCCCCCACCCTCTTCTCCACCCTCTCCCCCACCCTCTCCCCCACCCTCTCTCTCCAACCCACCCAACCTCTTACTCTCATTCTCTCTTCCCTTCCTCCCCCTTTCCCCAGCCCCCCCCCCCTCTCTCTCTCTCTCTCTCTCTCTCTCTCTCTCTCTCTCTCTCTCTCTCTCTCTCACAACATTTGAATATTTTGCCTGAAGGGCTGAATGTAAGAAAGGCACTACTGCCTAATTCACTACCCTTGTAAAATAAAGTTTCGTTCGTTCTCTCTCTCTCTCTCTCTCTCTCTCTCTCTCTCTGTGTGTGTGTGTGTGTGTGTGTGTGTGTGTGTGTGTGTGTGTGTGTGTGTGTGTGTCTGTCTGCCTGCCTGCCTGCCTGTCTGTCTGTCTGCCGGTCGGTCGCTCTCTCTCTCTCTCTCTCTCTCTCTCTCTCTCTCTCTCTCTCTCTCTCTCTCTCTCTCTGTCTCTGTCTCTGTCTCTCTCTCTCTCTCTCTCTCTCTCTCTCTCTCTCTCTCTCTCTCTCTCTCTCTCTCTCGTGCCACACTCCTGTGAAGTCGGTGTGGTCGTGCGAGAATTTCTCTGTTTACTTGTTTGTTTCTTTCAGAAGAATGTGCCGGCAAGAGGCCGTGTGCTGTGGGGTGCGTGTTTGTGTGTGTGTGTGTGTGTGCGTGTGTGCGTGTTTGTGTGTGTGTGCGTGTTTGTGTGTGTGTGCGTGTTTGTTCATGCACGCTCGCACTTGTGCTTGTTTCTCGCTCTACCGTAGCGTGCCTGCTTCCCTTTTAACTCCATCTCTCTGTCTTTTAGTCACACATCCTTCTCCGCAGTGTTTCACTCCGTCCCCCAACCCTGTGTCCTGTCCCCCAGGCCTGCCTGCTCAGGGTGAGGGTTGGCGGGGTGAGTTGAGGCCATTAGATGTAGGCAGCTCGGACGCACTTTCGGACTGTCCATCTTTCTCGTGTCGTGTGTTGACACCCATGCGTTTGTATCGATGACCACCGGAGTGTCCATCCCCTCTGTCACCACTCAGTATCATATGTTGATACCTATGCATTTGGGTCCATGACCAATGGACCATCTTAACGGTGTCCCCATTTCTCGTGGGAACGTCCGTCGTAAGTGTCACCCAGAACTTGTGGTACTCAGCAGTATAGGTTGTGTCAAAAGTAACAAAGACGATGAGAACTGGGTGGATGACAAGTGTGATGACGATGACGTCTGATGTCAATCGCCATTTTCATAAGCAGAACCTCGTTTTTTATGTTTACCTATCTGTCTGTCTGTGTGTCTGTCTGTGTGTCTGTCTGTCTGTCTGTCTGTGTGTCTGTCTGTCTGTCTGTCTGTCTGTCTGTGTGTCTGTCTGTGTGTCTGTCTGTGTGTCTGTCTGTGTGTGTGTCTGTCTGTCTGTCTGTTTGTCTGTCTGTCTGTCTGTCTGTCTGTCTGTCTGTGTGTCTGTCTGTCTGTCTGTCTGTCTGTGTGTCTGTCTGTCTGTCTGTCTGTCTGTCTGTCTGTCTGTCTGTCTGTCTGTCTGTCTGTCTGTCTGTCTGTCTGTCTGTCTGTCTGTCTGTCTCTGTCACTGCCTCTGCCACTGCCTCTGTCACTGCCTCTGTCACTGCCTCTGTCACTGCCTCTGTCTCTGTCTGCCTCTGTCTGTCTGTCTGTGTGTCAGTCTGTTTGTCTGTCTGTCTGTCTGTCTGTCTGTCTGTCTGTCTGTCTGTCTGTCTGTCTGTCTGTCTGTCTGTCTGTGTGTCTGTCTGTCTGTCTGTCTGTCTGTCTCTCTCTCTCTCTGTTCTCTGTTTGTCTGTTTGTCTATCTGTCTTTCTTTCTGTCTGTTTGCCCCCCCCCCCTCCATCTCTCTCTCTCTCTCTTTCTCTCTCTCCCTCCCTCACTCCCTTCTCATTGTTCACACGCCTCCTTCATTTGTCAGGCGTCCAGGACAGCGGATTAAGTCGTGACAAAGCTCCGAAGCCACTTTCTCCTTTCCCACTGCAGGGCGGTCAGTCTAAAGCCCAGTGCCAGTTCGGCCTTGACTAGTTCCTGCAGCCAGGCTGCTGATTGTCAGTCACCTCACCAGTGTCTTCCCACGGGGTCACTGTGTCCCCACGCCTAGAATGCCTTTGTTCTAGGGTTTGTTGACGCTGTCGCGGTGCGTTTTCTAGATTGAGCCGGACCCTGTGATAAGACAGACAGGGAGGGAGGCGGAGGGTGGGTAGGGGAGGGGGGTGGGGAGAGATGGTGGTGGTGGTGGGGGGGGGGAGAGATGGAGGAGGGGGGGGGGGTAAAGGGGGGAGGGGGTTCTGAGAACTTTGGGCGATGACAGAACCAGAGGTTCCATGATTGACCCTTGGTGGTCTGACACAGTGGTGTAGTGGGGTCAGTTGTCGTCGTCGTCTTTCTTGTTGTCATCGCCGTTGTCGTCGTGTTGTGGTTGCTGTTATCGCCGTCGTTATCTTCGTTGCCGTCCTTGCTGTGTTTGCTGTTGTTATCATCGTTATGGGCGTTGTGGTTACTATTGTTGTTGTCGTCTTCATCGTTGCTGTTGTTGTCATCATCGCTTTTTGGTTGTTCGCTGCACACATGTTCAATGTCGGCATGCAAACACACATTGCATAGAGGTTATTCAACAAACGGATTTAATTAGACACTACGAAACCCTGGGTTATGATGCATTTTCAATTTGCTCTGACATAGTTAATCTTCGCCTGGACGTGTTGGAAGGCGTAGAATTTGCTTTCACGTGTGAATGACGTGTTGCTGCATACAACTTGTCCTCACATCTTCAAGGTTTCCATCACACAGCTGCAGATTTTGTTGTCACAGAAAGACCACGCCTTGACCTAGAAAGAAAAAACAACAACTGCCATGCTTTCAGTTCTCTCATTTCCAGCTTGCCACGCCATCCAGACATGGCGCAGACTGCGGAGAAGATAGGAGACAAAGAGATAAGGCCACCAAAACACGACAGGCAGGCAACCAGGGGGAGGTCACTCTAACTGCTCATCAGTGGCCGTCTGTCGCCCCGACACGACATTTTCTGTCACATGACTGATCAGGCGTATAATGATTGGTCAACTGACCGCGGGTACCTCTGGCCACCCAGAATGACCTTGTATGTACTGACCACTGTCCAGATAAGAGAGGACACGACGATGTATACTTAGAAATCCGGCCATCGCTTCAGTACATTTGTAACCTGCGGCTGAACAATACTTTTTGTTTTGTTTTAGAAAAAACACACCTCTCAATTAACTGTTTGTCTGGTAATGAAGACAAGTTTTTGGTGAATCCTCGTTGTCTTGTTCCCAGGACGGAAAGCGACAGTCGGTCCGTCTCACCAACCAGACACCCTGGAACGAGAAGAAAGGGATGGAGAAAGAGCAGTCATGGAACGGAGTTGATGTTTGACAGGGACGAAAATTGCATGTCAACAACTGGAAATGTATTGAAGCAAAGGGAGTGAAACAATGACACCCTTATCGATGTCATGAATCCATTAGGCAACAACTGAAAGATATGCGGTCGCTGAAAACGTTGCTGACGTGTGCTTAAATTATAACATTCCGACGAGTCAATGTGTTGGTAAAGAATACAGAACATACAAGAGTGCACTGCAGCATAAGTACTCAGATAACACATCAATAACACGGTAGAGAGAACACAGAACATACAAGAGTGCACTGCAGCATAAGTACTCAGATAACACATCAATAACACGGTAGAGAGAACACAGAACATACAAGAGTGCACTGCAGCATAAGTACTCAGATAACACATCAATAACACGGTAGAGAGAACACAGAACGTACAAGAGTGCACTGCAGCATAAGTACTCAGATAACACATCAATAACACGGTAGAGAGAACACAGAACATACAAGAGTGCACTGCAGCATAAGTACTCAGATAACACATCAATAACACGGTAGAGAGAACACAGAACTATACAGCAAACCAGGACACACTATGGACGTAAAGACAGAAGATTTCTTAACGGTGTAGGGTAAAACACGGTACGAAACAGCTGCAAAAATCTGATGTTGTAAGTCACAAGACTCACCAGGAACGCGCCGCGATGGTATAAAAAAAACCACGATGCACCTCACAGCATCACAGCTTCACAGCGTCACACAGCATCACACAGCATCATACAGCATCACACAGCATCACACAGCATCATACAGCATCACACAGCATCTCACAGCATCTCACAGCACCACACAACATCACACCACATAGCTCAGTAGTACGGTGTAAAACTGTGTAATTGTCAGTGATAGGTATGACATCGTAAAATCTACGACGAGGCACTGTAACGCACAAATTACACACAATAACGATACACATGATAACACTCGATGTCACACAATGACACATAACACAACGCACAATACCACACAGTGATATACAATGTAACGCATGACAACACACGGCCTGCTCCAAGACAGACGTCCAGAACTAAGATGGCGGTCTTTGAATAATACACAGATACTCACAATATCACACGGTAACACACAACACAGGACACGACTCCACACAGTGATACACGATGTAACACACAATGCCAAACAGTAATACACAGAGTAACACACAACGCCACACAGTGATACACGATGTAACACATACACCACACAGTGATACACAAGGAAACGCACAAATCCACACAGTGATACACGATGTAACACGCAACACCACACAGTGATACGCAACGTAACACACAACACCACACAGTGATACGCAATGTAACACACAACACCACACAGTGATACGCAACGTAACACACAACACCACACAGTGATACGCAATGTAACACACAACATCACACAGTGATACGCAGCGTAACACACAACACAACACAGTGATAAGCAACGTAACACACAACACCACACAGTGATACGCAATGTAACACACAACACCACACAGTGATAAGCAACGTAACATACAACACAACACAGTGATACGCTATGTAACACACAACACCACACAGTGATACGCAATGTAATGCACAACACCACACAGTGATATGCAATGTAACACACAACACAACACAGTGATACGCAATGTAACACACAACACCACACAGTGATACGCAATGTAACACACAACACCACACAGTGATACGCAACGTTACAAACAACACCACACAGTGATACGCAATGTAACACAGCACACGGGACACAACACCACACAGTGATATGCAATGTAACACACAACGCCACACAGTGATACGCAATGTAACACACAACACCACACAGTAATATGCAATGTAACACACAACACCACACAGTGATACGCAATGTAACACACAACACCACACAGTGATACGCAATGTAACACACAACACCACACAGTGATACGCAATGTAACACACAACACAACACAGTGATATGCAATGTAACACACAACACCACACAGTGATACGCAACGTAACACACAACACCACACAGTGATACGCAATGTTACACACAACACCACACAGTGATACGCAATGTAACACACAACACCACACAGTGATACGCAATGTAACACACAACACCACACAGGGATACGCAATGTAACACACAACGTCACACAGTGATACGCAAATGTAACACACAACACCACACAGTGATACGCAATGTAACACACAACACCACACAGTAATATGCAATGTAACACACAACACCACACAGTGATGCGCAATGTAACACACAACACCACGCAGTGATACGCAACGTAACGCATGACAACACGCGGCCTGCCCTAAGACACGCGTCCGGACGGGGAGATGGCAGGTCTTGAACAGAGGAAGGAGGGACTTCCATTACCGCCACAAAGCCGGGGTCCGAACACCGGCTTGCTGGCGACGAGGCAGAAGGCGGGAGGCGGGCGTCAGGCTCAAGATCACAAGGAGGGACAGCTAACGGAAGCAATGGGGAGGGAAGCCCGGTGGTCAAGACGCCATCTCAGCTCGCTCGGCCACCCCGGGTGTCACGCCTGACGCTCAGGGTGGAGAACGCCTGCGGCAGTCAGTGGTCATCTCGGACAGCCCAGTGACCACCAGCGCTGACCTGTGGACTCCTGCTCCAGTGGATGACCTCGGTCCGGCTCAGTGACTCCCCGCCCTGCTCGGTCCTTCTTGTCCATCTCGACTTGTTCTTCTGTGGCTGTGGCCGTTGCTTCTGTTTTGTGTCTGTTGTCGTGATTTGTCGTGGTCCTTATTAATTACGTATTGGGATCCACATCCCTGTAAATTCTATACTCAGATCGGATCTGTACGACAATGTAGTACAAGGCACTCTAGTAGCTGATGCGGCTGCTTGTGGCTCCCCATGGCGACGCTTCTGGAGCAGGTCTGGAAATCCCACTGAGACCAAGCTGCTCAAGTGGAGCAATAAGCGTTTCCAGCAGCAGTTTCTAATTGTCATTGTATTTAAATAAACCCAGGTTCTTCCCGTGACAGGGATATAACCACGGCACTGCGCCTCGCACATCGTCCAACCCCAAAGCATGCTCGCCTACCTTGGCCTGTCTAAGACATGGTTTCAGCAAGCGAGTCATTGGTTTCATTGCTGTCTTCTGCTTTTTCTGTTTCAGTCCCTTCTGCTCCTCCAGTTCGCGTGGTCAACATACCACTTCCTCTGCTGCTGATGCTTTTGCTTCTTCTCTTTTTACTATTGCTCCAAGATGGTCTCCTGCGCATCATCTTGCTTCTACTTCTGCACATGTTCCTCTCCTTTTTCTCCTGAGATTATTGTTCCTCCTACTCCACCTCTTTGTCCTCCTCCTGCTCGTGCTCTCTCTCTCTCTTCCTCTTTCTTCACCTTCTTCTGCTCCTCCTGCTTCTCTACCTCCCAGTCCTTTTCTGCTCTTTTTCTTCCTCCTTTCTCCATGCGTTCCTAAATCAAAATCAAACTTTGCGCACTGGTTTTGCTCATGACCAGGATGAGCTGAAGGCCAGGCGTAGGCCAAAGCACAGGCATTAAAGTCTGCGGATTAACCATCCTACAATGGGTGTAAAGTCGCAACAACCAAGGACATTTGCCTCACCAATAAAATGAAGCATTATCGAGGTCGAGAAATATATTTCTCACATTGCTACGAATGAAAGTCATTAATATGCAATGAACCCTTACTACCGTACCGAGATATCCCTTTTTGCTGTTAGAAAAAGCGAACGTGTAGCATTTTCATCATGGGCATCAATAGCCAAGACTGCATGTCAAACAAGAAAGTCTTGGAGCGAGCCAACATCCCCAGCACTGAGGTCATGCTTCTGACCAGGCAGCTCCGCTGGCAGGACACTTGTTACGCATGGAGGACACGTAACAGCCCAGAACTGTGTTCTATGGAGATCTATGTCTGGGCAAACGTGACAGGAGCCTCACGAAAGCGCTTCAAGGATCAACTGAAGCTCCTGCTCAGTTCGACTGGTATCCTAGAAGAAGACTGGGAAAGCATTGCAAAAGATATGGACAGCTGGAGGGCATTGTCAAAGCGAGGCGCTGAGGCCTTTGAAACAAATTAGAAGTGAGGCCTTTGTTAAAAGATAAGTGCAGACGGAGGAAAACGTCGGCTGGCCAAGAACCAGGGATTCCCGTGCATACTGTATGCCAAAGTGTGTAGCTTGAAGACTGGCCTACACCGTCACCAGAGGGCATGTCGCCAGAGGCTTCCTTCCAACGATCCTCGGACCCGAGGAACCAGCCATTATCATCATCATCATCATCATCATCATCATCATCATCATCATCATCATCATCATCATCATCATCATCATCATCATCATCATCATCATCATCATCATCATCATCATCACCATCACCATCATCATCACCATCACCGTGATCATCATCATCCACCCATTGCACAAAGCTACAATCGTAAGTAAATGATGTGTTTCGTATGCTGCGCAGCAGGCAAAAGGATGCATATTATCCTTTGAAAGTATACTCTTGGCTCGATAGCAGCGGATGCTTGCCATGACGCCTAGAATGAATGAACAGTAGGCCTACAGCTGTGAAGAACAAAGTAAAAACGGCTGAACCCCGAAATTTATTTTATTTTCATTTTTGATGAGTAAATATAAAATTCTAGCATAGATTTTTACCAATTTTAAAATATAAATATTTCCTTCTCTTCTTTTTTCCCTTGTCTCACGTTTATATCTTATCGGTGGGTGGAGCGTAATTTTAACTCAACCCCGAAAAAATGGCGGCTCTCGGAACGAAGAAAAAGCGATGGGGCAGAGGTTTTGAAGTAAAGGTTGCGGATTTGCCAGAATGGATTGAGGTGGAGGATTTTGACTCTCCCGGACGAAAGCGAAAGAAATGGGTAGACCTGAATGCCACAAGCCCTTCTACAACAACTTCGAAGGCCATGGACAAACCTCAACACTCGACAAGAAGAAGAAGGCCTACTACTACTAGTACTAGTACTACTACTAGTACTATTTCGCTTGGTAGTACTACTAGGAATGTGGTGCCTGATGTGAACGAAGAAGCTGATAACACGGACACACCTCAAGGACCAGCTGCAGAAGCAGGTAAAAAGAGCTATAAAAATAACCCCCCAAAGAAATAAATTTAGTCACAAAATGTCCCCAAGAAAATTAACTTTGTGCTTGGATTTTTGTAGATCTATCTATTCATCTCCACTATCGGTGCTCTCTTGCATGAATCAATAACCAAGCGAGCTATTTCGGCCTTTTAACGACTAGGCCGCTGCGACGCAGAATTTATCGATGAAAACAATCTTACCCAATGTGGTTTTAGACTTTTACAGCAGTAGAGAGCTCTCCCACAACATTAGATGAACGTCTAACGCGGAGCGTGAGGTTTAATGCGACTTTTGTGGACTGATTGTGATTGTGATTGAGGACAGCGATAGTGGAGATGAATAGATCTACAATCGATGCTGGTGAAGAATTCATAAACCCTTTAGTTAGTCAGTACGTGTATTTGTGCAGCGAGATTCCAGTTCAGCGTCTGATGTGGAAGTGACTGTCATTTTGATGGACGGTTCGTCTCTTCTTTATGTCAGTGCTAGAAAACTGTTAAAGAGATTTATTTTAAATTTTGACTGGGCATTTTCCAATGAATGATAATTGTGTGGTGAAATTCTGGAAAGGATCAGCCAGATCATTACCAAGATATTGCTTGGTAAGCTCAAATTCAGCATGCTCCTATTTCTTGGTTTTTGAAACAAGTGTGTAATTTCAAACATGCTTTCTCAGTCTTGCTAAAGACAAGTAACTTTTTTGGGGTTTTAGTCTTCTAGGGTCTTCCTTCAAAATGATATGCCTCATAATGCATGTAGTATCTTCTTCTAGAGGCACAACACACTCTCAAAAGAGCACTACCGGGTGTGTTTTTCTGTGTAGAAAATAATTGTGTTGTGTTCTGTAAAAACTTGGTACGGAAAGAGTTAAAGTAGCACGGCGAGGTGCCCTTTTTATCCTGTCAATGTCAAGAGTAAGACTTCTAGTATCTTAAAAAAAATCATTTCATTAAAATCTTGATACAGGATACAATGGCAGGGTAGCCAGTCCCTTTAAAAAGTGTACTATAAATAGACTAAAATCTTGCTCTAACCCTCGTTATATATTTTTTTGGCCGTACATTGGGTGAAGCAGCAACAAGTGCATGCATAGGTTCCAAGGACTTTTGTCATTAATTTTGTGATTGGCGTCATCTACGCTTCACCTTTTACCACCTGAGTTCACTTCGTAAACAGAATCTTGTACCTTCTGGGTGCCCAAGGGTGGTTGGAAGTGCCTGATGTGTCCACTGGATTCATTGAAATTGTCCACTAAACAGTTTTGTAACTATAAAAAGTAACATATGAACAAGGTATGTACACTGTTATAGTGTTAAGCAGTTAAGTTATAAAACACACAGGGCACCTGCCGGGCTCTTTTGGGTGATTCAGGTGGTAAAGATTGAATGTCACTGTCTGGGTGCAGGTCTCGTGTCAAATAATGCAATCAACAAACTTGGCGAAATGAGTTGTTGCGGTATACGACCAACAGACAAAGAGTTAACCCTTGGACTCCCGTTGCGTCCTATTCCAACCATAATGTCATTAATATTGACCTAATTTCTGCCACGTCTGTTCCGGGAAGTTATATTGCCACCAAACTAGCACTGGATAGATGCACTTCTAGTTTTACAAGTTGGTGTTTACACAATTTCTGTCTGAGAACGTTACTAACTTTGGTGTTTTTGTTGTAAAATTAGTTGGGAGTCAAAACGTTAATATCCCTCCTTCAAACTGGATCTGGAAGCACTGATCCCTTTCACCCCCTGCCTCCACTCCCCTCTTCAGCAAGCTTCACTCATCATTGTAACCGATATGATTGAGTAGTAACAATTATGAATTGATGTTGCCACTCAGATATTTCGATTCACATTATTTAATTTTCTTCAATGATACACTTTTGTATGCTTGTACATGATATTATATGCACGATTTATACGTTGGTTTTTTGTTGTTTCTTTCAGGACAAAGTGCTCATGCCCAGAGACAACGTTCAGAGCAGAACAGATGGGCAGATCTTCGCCAGACTTTGCTGGACACCCATCTTAAAAGCCTGGAACCTGCAACCAATTGTGTCCGATGTGGAAAAGAGGAAAACAGCATCATCCTTTGTCCTGACTGTGGTCCTAATGCCTTCTTTTGCCACCAGTGTTCCAATGAGTTTCACAGCATTCTGCACTTTCACAAGCCTTATATTTGGAAGGTAATAGTAACACCACTTGCTTTTTATGTTTCTTTTTTTCCAGCAAATTTCTGTTATGGCATCCGACTCAGAATATTCAAGTGATCCTTTACCCTTCCATATATATATACACTAGCAGGGACTCTATGGGGCCTGGTGGACCGTACGTTATTGGTTGACCTTATGTAACTGTTTGGACCAGTGATCTGGTTTAAAAGAACCTGCAGTTGCCCTCGACCTCCAGTTGACACTTTCCCTCTCACTCCCACCCCCTATATTCACCTGAAAAATCAGGGGGGTCCAACACACCAAACTTTGCGTGCTTTCGTGCTCGCACGGAGGCGTATATACCGGACAAACGGTTGTGAAAGTTCAGTTTTATGTATATAGATATATATATACCTAAAATATATATCCATGTATCAAACACACCTGTTGATCATAGTACCCTCCCTTATCCACTGGATTTTTTAGCCAGCACACTTGTTAAACCTATTTATAGACGCCACTTTAACACAGGCTGTAGAGCTAGAGGAAATTAACCTCTCTTTTTTTCAGAAAGAGTGAAAAGCCGCCTGTTTATCTTATATTATAGCCACACAAAATTTCTATCCACTGGAAGGGTTCCCACAGGCCATAGAAAACCTGATAAGTCTAATTGGGATGGGCACAAATCATTATTTCTTTAGCTTAGGGAATTTTTTGCTTCACTGGCACATGGATGTAAACAAATGTTTAACAATACAAATTAATTAACATGAAGCTGAGTTGAATAGTGTGCCGGTGTTTGCTTTAATTAGTTTTAAATGTTTCTTTTTTCTGTGATTGCAGGAGGACATGTTGTATATGCCAGTGAATGCAACCACATTGCTGACGCAGTTGCCTGGGCACAGATGTGATGAGACAAAAGTTGTGGACCTGGTTGTTTTCGATCATCAAGGTGAATTATTTAAGATGTTTGACAGAATGTTGATCTGGTGACTGCATGCAAGTGCACCAAGTGCAACAGAGACTGCCATAGCAGACAGTGTAAAAACAAACTGGAATATTTCCCAAGAGCGCTTATCAATCACCTCACAAGATTGACGGCGGCCGCCAATAACAATATGATACGAGTAGCATATATAGAGTAAGACAGAAAAGATGGTTTATCTGACGTAGAGGGTGGTAGCCCATTGTGTGGTTTGTTGTCTCCAGCCCTAATGATAGCATATATATATCCAAAGGGACCACTAGTCACATTATACTGACACTAGCAGACAATTAAGTTGTTGGTTATGGGGTCATGAATATGGGAAAACTTCACTCCACCCAGGATTCAAATCACAACCTTCAGGTTGCTAGCTTAGTGCACTAACCAACTGTGCTGCCTGACTCCACATATACATGCTGTGCACTTAATTATTGTGCTACAAAAGTTAGTAAAAACCTAGCAGTCTTGAAAAGTTTTGGACTGAGGTGTTTTTTTCTTTTCAGGTTTCTCCTTGGATGTCAAAGTCTGGTCATGTGGCCATGAGGAACTTGCAGTGACCCTGCTGCGACATGGACTATGGCCAGCCACTCCTTCCAACCCCCAATTTGCATTCACCATGCAGTTGATGGAGTTGTGTGCATGCATGCAGCTTTATGGCAGCATGACAGTGCAGGCCTTTGCATCATCCCTGAAAGAGTTGAACTTTCTGATGGGATTGAAGGCATGTGCCAACAAGAATCTCTACAGAAATCTCCTAGGGGCCATCAACGAATATCGTCACCACCGGAGTGAGATGATGCGCAAAGGGAGTCCTGAGCTGGTGGACCTGCATTCATGTGCCATCTGTAAAATGGTAATTTAAATTAACATGTTCTGCCTTCTTTTTTCTTTGTTTCTTTTCATAATTTTGGGGTCACTTTTATGATAAATGGATTACTCTCGTCAATAGAGAGCGCGGACCCATATTGTCGCGCCTACTTTAAGTCCTATACTATTACACATTTTTCTGTGGGAGGACCTGGACTGGAGGAGAAGCGACAATACTTGTCCGAGCCTAAAATTCTTTATTCAGTGTGAGATATCATCTGCTGCCAGCAGGATCTGACCCCATGATAGAATGACCACCAGTTAGTGGCATTACTCACAGGCTGGCATAGGTAACAGGCTGCCATTGCTCTGCCCATTCAGCCAACACGCACCCCTAATTATTCTTTATTCTTTCATTGTTTAAGGTTATGACCATAGTTATTTCTTTGACGGTCATGACATAAGATGCATGATTCTTGTCCTTGTATAAAATGTTCATGTCGCAATCAACAGGCAAGGGGTCAATATTAATATTAATTGTTGTCAGTCTGTGTGTCAGGTGTCATATCTAAGAAACTAATTAATGGACGGATTTTCTTGAAATTTAGAACACTAACTGAAGTTAGGTCCGATTGAATCAGATTGTAATAAATTTCCAGAATCTAGTTTTGAACAGAAGCCGTTAAAATCCGTTTTTAAAACATCATATTGACCCACGCATCCAAGTCTTGTGAAATCATGTCCCGAAATAAAAACCACTCACCCTGAACCTCTTTTTCTGGAATTTTGACTTGTAAGTTATAAATGTTTTTGATCAGCATGTCAACGTGCATTGTATCCATAACTTATAATAATATGCTCAACTCATAACGTCAATTGATTACATTGGGACCTGATTTCACAAAGCTTCAAGGTTTGGCTTGCTTGGGAATTAGGTCAACCATAGGCACCTGAAAAAGAAATTCTATGACAAGAGCACTTGTGCTTCTAAAAAGCATGGCAAAATAAAGTCTTTGGTTAATGGAACATGATGATGATGATGATGTCCACTTGTATGGCGCACATATCCATGCTGGCAGCATGCTCAAGGCGCAGGAGATTGGGGGGAAGGGAGAAATTTTGTTAACAAAAACAGAGACTAGTGCACAGTCTTTCAGTCAGGTATTTCCTTTCATTTAAGACTATTTACACAGATCCCAAGTCAGAAAAGGTGAGTCTTCCGAGTGCTCTTGAAGTGCTCTAGTGACTTCGCTTCTCGCATGTTCTGGGGGAGCGCATTCCACAGGGTTGGACCACAGTAGGAGAACGAGCGGTGACCCAAGCGCTTCCCTATTTGGCCGGCCCTACTGGGTGGAGCCAGCAGTGACTGGGAAGCAGAGCGAAGACATCTGGGGGGGTTGTGGAGAGGGATGATGTCTCTGAGGTACTGGGGGAAAGTTGGATCGTGCACACGCTATTAGCACAGGGAGAGCACCTTGTGGTCCACTCTTTTTATGGTAGGTCTAGTGTGAGCGTTTTTATATCGCTTTGATCCAAATGATTTGTGTCAACAGGTCAAACTAATATGTACATAAAAGTATACTACAATCATTTAATCCAGTTTTTCTTACAATGAAAAATCAGAAAATGTGAATCACTGAAAGTGATTGATTTTGTGTGTGTGTTGTTTCTGTTTTCACTTCTGCAGGACCCCAGCCGTTCAGTGATTGCACTTGATGGTAACTTTGGCCTTGTCCACAAAGAGCGCGGTGACAGTGGCACAAAGTCCAGACATGGAAACTTGTTTTTCCACCAAGATAAGGCTGTCCAGCAGTTTGTGACACAGTGGGAGGTTGATGGATGCAAAAAGAAAACACCAGTCCAAGTAAGTCACATTTTAGTAGAGTAATATGCATGTTTTATTATCTCAAGAGTGCCTATTCAGTAATCCATACAAATTTATATATACAGTTGATTCCACTTATAAGAGCCACGTCTGTCCAACGAAAAATGGCTCTTGTAAGCTGGGGATTCTAGTATGCAAGAAGAAACATGAAGAAGAAATGATTTCGCAAAAGTCACTCTTGTAAGCGGGGGCTCTTGTAAGCAGGATCCACTGTATGCAAAAAGATGAAGGATAAAATGCAAACAAACCACAAAAAAGAGAATAAAAGCATGATTTTCAATATTTCAGGATTGTTCTCAATTTCAAGCTTCTGATGCCTTGAGGTCCAAAAACAAGACCAAGAAGCTTGACATCACTGGTGTGTTTGGGTCTGTCTGCCAGCATGAGTTCCCAGGAATAATGGTGAATTTGAAGCATGGGGAAAGGTAAGAACTTGACAGAAGTCTGAAAATGAACAGAGCTGGTTTTTAAGTACCCAGTGTGTTAATACAATACATATTAAGGTATTGCTGAAAAAGACAATGTATGGTCCAATTTCAACAATAAGTCTCCACTAACCAATTCAGACATTAAAAAAATTATATGCATATGTGTGTTGCTAATACTGATTAGCAATTTCAATCTGGTAACAGTGTTATGAAATATAAGCTGCCAACAAGTGGACTTTATGAAAATTCATTGTTTTGCACTTGTTGGACATGAGTACATGTACTGAATTTGTTATTCTGTAGGTTTCAGAGCAGCTTATGGGCTATTGGTATGACATGTACATTGTGCGTAAATTATGTTTCAGACTTTCTTACCCTGCATATGTGTAAAGCATTTCTTAGTGTATGATGTCATTGTTAGGTTTAGTTGTTTGACCTTGAAGGTCACCTGAAGGTCAAGGTCATATAAAGGTCAAGGTGAGTCGTATGGGCTTTGCCCTTCTTGTTTTATATTCTTCTGAACCAGGTCAGCCTACCACCCGTCTCTGTGAGCAAAGGCTGATGTTGTTTATGTATGATTTTCAATCATGTATGAACAGTAGTTATTACTGGTAAGTAATCCTTACGGTAGAACATGGGGAATGCAGCAAGCATTTTTCCACCAATATTTTTCAATCTCATACATGTTTGATCTTCTGTCTTTGGATATTTATGTCCTAATTTTCTATCTTCTGTCTTTCGATGTTCTATCTAATGTCTTTTTGATCTTTGGTCTTTCAATCTTCTGTCGCCTTTGATCTTCTATCGTTTGCTCTTCTGTCGCCTTCGATCTTCTATTGTTCGTTAAATTTGTATTTCGATCTTCTGTCGCCTTCGATCTTCTGTCTTTCGATAATGTATCGATCTGTTATCGTTCGATCTTCTGTCATGGACCCATGTCGTGATATCAGAGCTACTTTGTCAGCAGTATTACTAAGAGGAATAGAAATAACCACACACATCTTCTCATAAATGATTTTGCTCTAGACTGATGGGTACAGCATTTTGACCAAATTTATCTAGTGATTGATGGGCTTGGTTATAAACGTAGTCTAATTTATGCCTAATTTAGACCCTGTTACAGGCTACTGATAACAACTTGAATGGTTCCAGATCACATTTGGTCAGCGCTGTACAGATGGGGCAGGCCTCTTTGATGGAGAAGGCATGGAACGAGTCTGGGCATATCTCCGGCAGTTTGCTGCAGCCACAAAGCATATGAGCCTGATGAACCGGGAGGACTTGTTGACTGATGCTTTGCTTGCATACTCGTTGAAGAGTTTTCAGGACCTTGGTGAGTATGTTTAACCCTAACCAGTTTGCTGAGTAAGAAATCGAAAAGAAAGGTTAGATTTTATTTCAGAGGCTACTGTTTGAAAACAGATGCATTTTATTTTAATTCGCAAACAAGAACTAAAAGATAAAGGTGTTATTACATCTGCTGCGTGTTTTTTTTCTGACATCATTAACACAGCGATTGATTTGCCGCGAAACAGTGGATCCTGCTTACAAGAGTCATCCCGCTGACAAGAGCCACTTTGGCTAGGACAGAATCTTTTTTCTTTTTGTTTTCTTCTTGCTTACAAGAACCCCCCTCTAACAAGAGCCATTTCTTGATGGATGGATGTGGCTCTTATAAGCGGGATCCACTGTATTGATATCCATGCCGCTGTGAATAATACAAATTTTCTTTAAAAGTTAACAAGCTAGGTGGTTTCAACCTTTAGCATCTGCATCAAAATTTGTGCGCCACTTCTCCTGCACCGCCATTCTTTTCACGTACACTATCTCTCAAGAATTCCAGAACAGAATTAGTATCTTATGAATCTGTATTCAAATTTCTAGTATCAGTCCAAATTTGGAAAAAATCCATACACAACTATCAAAGGTGCAAGCTTCCAAAGTCGGTAGATGCTCAATCTGTCTCGTTGCAAAAATGCGCCTGTCAGGCGCTCAAGGTTAATGATACACTAACCTGAAACAATAAGAGTGGTTAGTAGTTTAATTTTAGTAAGTATGTATCCAAAGATACAAAGAATATTAAACTTGGCGCACGGTGCCCTTTCTGATTGATGATTCAGCATCGAAAGAAGCCTGTGGGTTGATGGTTTTTGCGTAACGGTTTAGTTTGTATCTGTTGTTGGTGCCTGCTAGTCTCGAGAGACAATGGATGGGCTTCCTTGAGGAGCATTCTAGTTTGATTAACAACGTCGGGTGTGGCTGTAGAGACCCACACGGGATGTATAATTACTCTCAGATTCTAAACAACTCCAATGCAGATTGTCTGGGATCCACAAGAGTCAAGAAATACGATAGGAAAAACACATACATTGTGTAATAATGGAGAAAAAAAACATCTTTCATTTGGATATCTAGCTTTAGCTAACAGAGAAATATTTATGAGTTCCTAATTATTGGGCTCAGGAGACTTCAGCACCTCTTGGACGATGACGAGCGGCTGTCTCGGGCTCTTCCTTTTCCCCCAGTGCTGGCTTTCAGGCAGCCTCCCAACCTCAAAAGCATATTGGTCCGGAGCAAGTTCAGTTTGCCGGGACAGAGAGGAATTGACTCCGTACAGCCCTGTGGTAAAGCTAGGTGCGCCACCTGTACATCCCTCTGCACAGATACCACCATCAGCAGGAGCCAGGCTCTACACCACATCAGGGGCATCTACTCCTGCGGCTCCAGTGATGTGGTATACCTGATTCGGTGCCGCATGAAGTGCCCGGATGCGTGGTACGTCGGGGAGACAGGACAGACACTGCGCCAGCGCATGAATGGACACAGGGCTACGATCAGGAGCCAGTCACCTCTACCAGTGGGGGAACAGTTTAGCTTGCCGGGCCACTCAGCAAGCGATATGGTGGTTAGCGTGCTCGGGGGCGGGTTGCACGACACCAGGCTACGCAGGGTTACTGAACAGAAGTTCATCAAACTGTTCGGCACGCACCACGCCGGACTCAACAGAGATCTCGGGTTCATGGCGCACTACAAGTGAACTTTTCACGACCTGCACGTGCGTCGCATGAGGTCTCTGGGTCTTGGCGTGAACACCTGCGTACCATCTCCTATTTAAACCGTCCCCGCCAGCCTCTCACACACTAGGCCTGATGAAGGAGAATCTCCGAAAGCTTGCCAAGAGAGTACTTCGCACCGTATACCTGCCAGCAGGGACGGAGCCCTGCCATTGCCACAGGACAGAGCTGCCACGTCCTGGTGACTCGGCGCTCTACGTCCCGGGGCGGGAGGCTCTACCCCCCTTGGTGTACGTTCACCTGCAAACGGCCCTTTTCAGGGCCATCTGTGCTCACGAAAGAATACATGTCGGTTGCTGTCCACGCTTCTTTATTTGTCTAGCAGTATTTCGACCGACCCCGGCACCTCATTCTGTAATTATTGCGACTAAAGTTTCGCTATGAAGGATACAAGTGTCGAGACGTAATGGGAAACACCCAAAACCATGGAAACTGGTAAGAGTTAACCATGTGCTTGACTTGATGTGTGCAATTTTTGGCGACCTCCTTAATAATCACCAAAATGATGATCTGTCTCCAGGCAGGAAGTTGCTGAGACAGCTTGACAGTGCCAAGAGACTGAAGGTGACCAGCCAAGAGGTGTTTCAACCTATTGGAAAGCAGAGTGCACAAGGTACAGTTTGGTTGATTTAGAAGCATGTTACCTACTCAAGTTGCTCTGCTATGGAATTAACCATGGGTTTTGGTTTTGTTGTTGTTTCTTATTTCCCTGGTTCTTTCTGCCTTCAAATAGTCCCTGAAACGGTTAGTTATTTGTAAGTAACAATTTCCTAAGATTTCGCTAGGCATGCACTTTAAGCATCAGCCATCTCGCGGGATCTTCAGAATGTCCCCGCTTTTGATAATGTCGACTTGTATGGCGCATTACCCATGCTAGCAGCATGCCCACGGCGCTATTCCCGGTATCAGCGACCGTTAGACCAACGCTAACGGCAATTGGGTGTATTGACCAAGGTTACGATACTTTGTTGGGGCAGCTGGTGGTGGAAGGGTTAATGTGAAAATATGTATTGTTTCTAAATCATTGCTATTACTATTTTAACCCTTTGTTGAACTCAACATGAGACAAGTAGGCATATACCACAATTGACAAACATGGGGTTAAAATCTTGTGTTTGTTGTATGAATGCTGTATTCTGTATGCGTGGTTGCAGGTACTGCTCCAGAAGAATGGCTTGGTGTTTGGAGAGAAGAACTAGCTCAAGCAAAGAGAACTAGAGGTAAGGCAGAAAACTGAGATTTACTTTGATTTTTTTTTCTTCTGTGATAACAATTGGTTTGTTAATTGTGAATGTGAAGGAGGTGTGATTGTAATTGTTATCCATTGTTGACTACAGGTGCCAACAATAGGACACCACAAGAAGCAGCTCTTTCGTCAGCACTGAACCTGGCCAAGGAAAGAAAGTTCTTGATGCAACTTCTTGCCAAATACACAGGTACAATGTGAAGACTGCATTGAATGATATTTACATATATATATTTATGGTATTTTATAGTGCCTATCATTAGTCATGATGAGCTTTCTTTGACAAGTTTATACAGTACATTACATGTCCATTCAACATGTACAGGACTTTGATTTAATATGGCATGCATTTTTCAGTATACATGTACTGTGTAATTTATGTGAGGGCTGGTTGGGTGTGAATATTGATTTTAATATTTGTTGGTGTGTTTGTTGAATAGATGGCCAGTCAATTGCTGCCAGACTGGGAAAGCAGCTGCAGAAAAACAGCCAGGAACTGGGGAAAGTGCTGCAGGAACTGGCAGGTTTTGGTCTGTCCGTCAGCCAGGCAGAAGCCCTCAACATCGACAACGAAATCTACAAGGATCTCACCTGTGGCATCACACCTACGATGATGAAGGCAGCGCTTGCAAGAGCAGACTACCAGCGCGCTTGCGAAGCTGAAGACCATGCCAAGAAGGACATGAACTACATGTTGGTTTTCCTTCAGCAGAGTCGACAGAAGCTGGAAGATGCCATAAATGTTAATGTTAACCCTTCGTCTGTCGACTCTGTTGAAGGAAAAGCAACATGTCAGAATAACAGAGGGAAGCGACACTTGCTGTGTCACCAGCTGCTGATGTTGGACACCATGCATGAGCAGTTTTTCAGAGAGTTTTCTGGCCACATCGTTGTTGAGCCTCATCTGGTGTTCACAAAGAGTGGTCTACAGAAGAAGCTCGCTCTTCCCAGCCCTGAACCCATTTGTGAGTTGGAAGTGGAAGAACTGTCTGATGCAGAGAAACTTGCTCTGCAAGAGGACATTGCCAGTGACCTTGATGATTTAGAATAGTGTAGTGAATAGAATAAACTACTGGTACCAAAACAAATATGTTTGCCCTAACGGCAAGGGGGTCTCTTAGGAGCTAGCATGCCAAATTTCCTAGTAGTATCACATTCAGTACTTTTTGTAGAAAGCTGTTTGTAAGGGAAAGGTGACCATTTTTGTGAAGTGACTATAGTCAAAGATTTTCTTTGGGAAAATCATTGCCATTCATTGTTTTTTATCAAGAGAATTATTTTTAGAGCACATTCCACAGTTTCTCAGAATGTTGGGAAACCAGTCTTTATTAACCCTGCTACTGTGCTAGTGTCAGGAACCGACCTGATTGGTTCTACTCCCGTTCTGTGATTGCTAGACCTGGTCGGTTCTATTCTTGAGTGGTTCATTTCATTCCATCTGTCACGACTCTAATATGTGGTGGGGCTTTAAGTCCACTTCCAGTCCTTTTGAAACTGGCACGATGCACCTTTAAGTATTTTTGCAGTGTCCGCACTTGCTGGCTGCACCATTTCGCACGTGCAATGCAAGTCGTCATGCGGCAGTACGTGCACAACATTTCTTTTGTGCGGGAATGGACCCTATATATAGGGTCGGGTCTTTTGCTAGAGGAGGATTTTGGAAACAAGGTTTTTCGTCAGCTACTGTGCGTGCAGTTTGTGTGTTAGCCGCGTCTCCGGGGGCCGCTGTGTCCGTTAGGTAATACTTGGTTTTGGGCTTGCAGGTCTGGTTGTGTGTGATTCGTTTCTGAGCGGCGTCTCAGGGGGCCGCTGTGCCCCGTTCGCATGACCTGCTGTTGGCTTGCCGGTCTCTTTACTATGTTGTTTTGTTTTGTCTGGTCAAGGCTTTGAACTGGGACATTGTGACGAACCAAAGTCTTTCTTGTGTGGTAGTCATTTGACTTACATTGGAGTTTCGTGGTGATTTGTGCATTGAAGGTGGAATATAGATTTGTGCTGTGGAGATGGAGTGTTGGTGATTTGTGCTTTGGAGGAGGATTGATTTGTGCTTTGGAGGAGGATTGAATTGTGCTTTGGATGAGGATTGACTTGTGACTGGGAGGATTGACTTGTGCTTTGGAGGATTGACTTGTGCTTTGGAGGATTGACTTGTACTTTGGAGGAGGATTGTTTTGTGCATTGATGGTGGAATATTGATTTGTGATCTGAAGGAGGATTGTTTTGTGCATTGATGGTGGAATATTGATTTGTGATCTGAAGGAGGATTGTTTTGTGCATTGATGGTGGAATATTGATTTGTGATCTGAAGGAGGATTGTTTTGTGCATTCTTCTTCTTCTTGTCGATCGCTAGATGATTGCGCCAGTCGCCCGCACAAATGCAGCTGTTCTCCGCAGCTCCTCCAGGTTGCCATAGAGTTTGCTCCTCACTGGTGTTGGGTCTGGCCATGTGGCTCTTCTGAGGGCATCATGGTGGGGGCAGTCTTGGAGAAGATGTTCACCGGTCATCGAGGCAGTGTCGCAAGAACATCTGTCTGTCTGAACTTGTGGAACATATGTGCTGGCAATTTGTTGTGTCCTGTTCGGAGTCTGAACAGAATGACTTGGTCAGCTCTGTTCAGAAAGTGGTAGCTGTCATTTTGGTTGTAGTTCGGATGTTGCTGGCGCCACTTTTTCTGAGACAGAGCCTTGATGATGGTCTGCTCTTCTGCATAAGAGACCTGTCTGTCTTCCTTGTCCAGCTGACCACCTTCCCTGGCCAGTCTGTCAGCTGTCTCATTTCCATGCACTCCACAGTGTGCAGGAATCCATTGGAGTGTGAGTGTCACCTGTGCAGCCAGCTCAGACAGAGTGGCTGCAAGTTCATTCAGTTCCTTCTTGCGAGGGTCCTGGAGTGCGCTCAGCACAGACAAAGCATCAGTGAAGATTACCATGTGCTAGTGTGTCGCATCTCGGTGATCCAGTAAGTGGGCGGATGCCGTTCTCAGGGCCTCTGCCTCTGCTCTGAAGTTGGCGGAGTATCTGCCCCTTGCTATGGGGATGTGGGTCTCGTACCCGGTGTACCTGATATACACGCCTCCTCATCCATCCCTCGTTGCTTCTGCGGCAGATCCATCCGTATAGGCGTGTGTCCACTGTTTTTCAGGATAGGTAGATTGGATGAGCTCTAAGGTCAATGACTTCCTCTCATGGTCTGACTGTGTGCCTTTCTTCCCAATGCCTGGAATGTTTTCTCTGATGGTTGGGAATTTCAGTCTTTCCCATGAGGGGACAGATGTTGTTGTTGGTATTGGTGTTGGCTTGTGGTCCAACAGTTCTGGGTCTCTCCTCTCAAGTATCCTGCTCTGGTTGATAAAGCTGGACCTTTTGAGCCTCCCTTTTGTTGGCATGCTCATTCTTTCATGCATGGGATGATTTTGGAGGCGTTTGAACTTTGCTGCTTGTGTCAGCACCTTGATGTTCTTTCTGTCATCAAGGGGTTGCAGACCTGTGGCAGTCTCTAGAGCAGTAATGGGGGTACTGCGCATGGCTCCTGTCATCATTATCATGGCCTGGTTCTGCAGTCTGG
>JAWQFJ010021038.1:62500-65000 GCA_034096865.1 Theodoxus fluviatilis | reverse complement strand
CTGTGTGCTGTGTGCCGTGCGCTGTGTGCTGTGCGCTGTGTGCTGTGCGCTGTGTGCTGTGCGCCGTGCTGTGTGCTGTGCGCCGTGCGCTGTGTGCTGTGTGATGTGTGATGTGTGCTGTGTGCTGTGCGCCGTGGTGTGTGCTGTGCGCTGTGTGCTGTGTGCTGTGCGCTGTGTGCTGTGCGCCGTGCTGTGTGCTGTGTGCTGTGTGCTGTGCGCCTTGCTGTGTGCTGTGTGCTGTGCGCCGTGCTGTGTGCTGTGCGCCGTGCTGTGTGCTGTGCGCCGTGCTGTGTGCTGTGTGCTGTGCGCCGTGCTATGTGCTGTGTGCTGTGCGCCGTGCGCTGTGTGCTGTGCGATGTGTGCTGTGTGCTGTGCGCCGTGCGCTGTGCTGTGTGCTGTGTGCTGTGCGCCGTGCTGTGTGCTGTGTGCTGTGCGCCGTGCTGTGTGCTGTGCGCCGTGCTGTGTGCTGTGCGCCGTGCTGTGTGCTGTGTGCTGTGCGCCGTGCTATGTGCTGTGTGCTGTGCGCCGTGCGCTGTGTGCTGTGCGCTGTGTGCTGTGTGCTGTGCGCCGTGCGCTGTGTGCTGTGCTGTGTGCTGTGTGCTGTGTGCTGTGTGCCGTGTGCTGTGTGCTGTGCTGTGCGCTGTGTGCTGTGTGCTGTGTGCTGTGCGCTGTGTGATTTGCGCCGTGCTGTGTGCTGTGTGCTGTGCTGTGTGCTGTGTGCTGTGTGCTGTGCGCTGTGCGATGTGTGCTGTGTGCTGTGCGCTGTGCGATGTGCGATGTGCGATGTGTGCTGTGTGCTGTGCGCCGTGCGCTGTGTGCTGTGTGCTGTGCGCTGTGCGATGTGCGATGTGTGCTGTGTGCTGTGCGCTGTGCGATGTGTGCTGTGTGCTGTGTGCTGTGTGCTGTGTGCTGTGCTGTGTGCTGTGTGCTGTGCGCCGTGCTGTGTGCTGTGTGCTGTGCGCCGTGCTATGTGCTGTGTGCTGTGCGCCGTGCTGTGTGCTGTGTGCTGTGCGCTGTGCGCCGTGCGCTGTGTTAAATCATGGACACTACATGATGTAGTGTCCATGGTTAAATTAAAGGCTCCTCGGGCCGCCGCAAGCTGTGAGTCACTGTCAGACTGACAGTGACACGCAAGGGGGGAAGGTTGATACGAATCATTGACAACAGCCGTCACTGGCTACCGTCACTGTGGACTCTTCACGGTGCTTCATCCCTTGCCATTTTGAGCTGTACTGTACATCAGCTGAGAATTCCCCACCTCACCCCAACCCACCCTCTCTCTCTTTCTTAGTGCATCCATCTCAGTCTCCTCAACAGTGTCTTTGTCGTCTTGCAACCTCTCCTCTACTTCTGTCTCCTTCTTGCTTCAGTCAGTCGGTCGGTCAGTCAATCAGTCGGTCAGACAGTCAGTCAGTCAGTCAGACAGTCAGTCAGTCAGTCAGTCAGTCAGTCGGTCGGTCGGTAGGTCGGTCGGTCGGTCGGTCGGTCGGTCGGTCGGTCGGTCAGTCAGTCAGTCAGTCAGACAGTCAGTCAGTCAGTCAGTCAGTCAATCAGTCAGTCGGTTAGTCAGTCAGTCAGTCAGTAGGTCAGTCAGCCAGCCAGACAGTCAGTCAGTCGGTTAGTCAGTCAGTCAGTCAGTCAGTCAGAAAGCAAGCCAGCCAGCCAATCAGTCAGTCTGTCAGTCAGTCAAGGCCTGTTGTACCGCAGTCTCCGTTTCCGCCACACACAGCGTCATATCGCGTGTTGGCTTCCGACCAGAATGAGGCTCCATCACTCATCGTTATCAGCGGCGGTCGTCCTCGGCAGAGGATCACAGACAATCTTGTTCAGCAACATGATGAATGTCCGTCCGATACCGGTGCTGACTGATTTACGGAAATGACTCACGCACGTTGCCGTTCTTCGTGATCGCTTTGACTGTCTTCAGAGGCATCACGTTGACGCTAAATGTCAGCTCTCTCATGACAAACATTGATTTAGACGACTTGCTGAGGACATAGTTATCCGGGGGTCAGATAGGTCGCTATCGACAGGAAGATTTACATGCTTGATGTATGCTCGGCGACAGAACATTTGCATTTTCTAATATAGGGATGTGTCGTTTGCTTTTAAGGGATACCGAAATTATGTTCTCTGTTTAAAGCAAGCATGTGTTACTGCTTCCACGCATGTGTCTTTCTAGGCAAACAAACATGATTTCGGATATTCAAAAATGTTTGCTTTTCAGCATGCCATGAGTGTCATTAAAGCGTGTACAATAAGCAATCATCTCTGTGATCATGTTACAATCTAGAGTCGAGAGATTGCACACACTACAAACGGTCTTCGATTCTCTTTCAGACATTGATTTAAGCTCTATAAGGAATGACTAAATTGAGAAAGCGGTGAAGCTGTGAACATATTTATTTGAGGACATCTTTGAATAACATGCATTATACTAATCGAAGTCGTGATACTTTACGCGTGTGCTCCATGGTACCTCCTCTTTTACGTCTTTTTC
>JAWQFJ010021038.1:20000-57500 GCA_034096865.1 Theodoxus fluviatilis | reverse complement strand
TGAGATCAAGTGGCAAGGCTAACGTGAAAAATCAAGTCCCAATGAGGAATAATTGAAAATATAACACCGAGACCAATAATGGGAGGACAGAAACATTACGAGTTTTCTAATTTACATTTGACAAAGTCATTAAAAGGGTACTAATGAAGTGAAATTATTGTGCATTTTATTGAGTGCTTCATTATTTCCATTTTGATCTTCTTGTGCACCCAATTCCGCGCAATATATTGCTAGGACTCGGTGAGGCCAAACTCATTATTTGCCCTCTCCAATCCTCTCTGTGTTGACTCGAAGAGGGAGCTGAGTCCGAGGTATTGATTCGTCTGGTAATCAACCGCTGACGATGGTCAGGGGAGACCATTACAGCTTCGTCATCGAGCCAAGTGGGAGGAATTCCAGCAGTGAGAGAAGTCCAGTCCTCGATAGTGGAGACGCCCGGCAGTGGTGTGCTGTTGTCCTCAAGGAAGACAGCCTGCTTCGCGTCTTGAAGGCCAGGGCTTCTCTTACCATCTGGCCTCGCCCTGGGACCTTGACTTCAGCCTCGGGGAAGCCAGCGCAAACATCAGTCCTTTGGAAACAGGTTGAGTCAGTAAAGAGCACAGTTTACTGAGACTGTGTAATCTAGCATTTCTGCGTTGGAGTTGTTTGCAAGCTCCTCCTCTTCCTCCTCCTCCTCCTCCTCCTCCTCCTCCTCCTCCTCCTCCTCCCACCTCCTCGTTTTCCTCCTCCTCCTCCTCCTCCTCCTCCTCCTCCTCCTCCTCCTCGTCCTCCTCCTCCTCCTCCTCGTCCTACTCCTCCTCCTCCTCCTCCTCCTCCTCCTCCTCCTCCTCCTCCTCCTCCTTCTCCTCGTCCTCCTCCTCCTCGTCCTCCTCCTCCTCCTCCTCCTCCTCCTCCTCCTCCTCCTCCTCCTCCTCCTCCTCCTCCTCGTTCTATTCCTCCTCGTCCTCGTCCTCCTCCTTCTCGTCCTCGTCCTCCTCCTTCTCGTCCTCGTCCTCCTTCTCATCCTCTTCCTCCTCCCCCTCCTCGTCCTCCTCCTCCTCGTCCTCCTCCTCCTCCTCTTTCTCCTCCTCCTCCTCCTCCTCCTCCTCCTCCTCCTCCTCCTCCTCCTCCTCCTCCTCCCCCTCTTCCTCCTCCTCCTCCTCCTCCCTCCTCCTCCTCCTCCTCCTCCTCCTCCTCCTCCTCCTCCTCCTCCTCCTCCTCCTCCTCCTCCTCCTCCTCCTCCTCCTCCTCCTTCTCCTCCTCCTCCTCCTCCTCCTCCTCCTCCTCCTCCTCCTCCTCTTCCTCCTCCTCCTCCTCCTCCTCCTCCTCCTCCTCCTCCTCCTCCTCGTCCTCCTCCTCGTCCTCCTCCTCTTCCCCCTCGTCCTCGTCCTCCTCCTCTTTCTCCTCCTCCTCCTCCTCCTCCTCCTCCTCCTCCTCCTCCTCCTCCTCCTCCTCGTCCTCGTCCTCGTCCTCCCCCTCCCCTTTCCCCTCCTCCTCCTCCTCCTCGACTGGTAAATGGTCAGTGACTGGGAAATTCGAGATTTGACTTGCTCTGACTCTAAACAGCTCTGGTGATTTTGTGGTCAATTGCCTTACGTTGCATACAAAGGTCGATAGGCCGTCATTCATTCATTCATTCATTCATTCATTCATTCATTCATTCATTCATTCATTCATTCATTCATTCATTCATTCATTCATTCATTCATTCATTCATTCATTCATTCATCCTTGCGTTCGTTCATCCATTCACTCGTTCATTCATTCACTCACTCATTTATTCATTATTCGATCAGTTACTCTTTGCTTACAGCTATCACACTCCATTTATTCCACGTCGATCTCACTTTGACGTCCCCGTCAGACACCATTGAGGACAAGGACTGGCTGCTTTGGTGCTGGCCTCCACCGAGCACTCATCACTCCCCTTGCCAGGCAGGCCCTTCAAATGGGTAGAGAGCCGGCTTCCTAGCAAACACGACTGCTGACACATCACTGGAGCAGTATCTGTCCCCGGGCAAATGTACTCTCGGCAGTCAGCCCTCGCCGTCTCTCCTGTGTTGGAGGGTTGGCTGTTGCCATGGCTAATGTCATTAGGCATCCCATCTCTCATCATTTGGGCCACCGGCCAGCCGTTCCCCATTGTTCAGGCACTGCCCAAGTCCAATTAGGGACGGTCAGTCGGAAGGTCCGACGGTAGTGGCCGCTGAAACAAGCTAAGCCGCCTGAATGCGGAGCGTGCGCGCAGAGTTACGGGTCTTTGCCCACTACGCCAGTGGCGGCCATTTTGGTTTATAGCGTTTGTTCACTTGGGCGAAAGGAGTTAGAGCGGTGCTCTGTGTGTGTGTGTGTGTGTGTGTGTGTGTGTGTGTGTGTGTCTGTGTGTGTGTGCGTGCATGTGTGTATGTATGTGTGTGCGAGCGCGCGCGCGCGTTCTATATCCGTAATCGATGTAATGTTTTCTGTATTTCTACTGTCCTTGTATGAAGATAGAACGATTGTGATGCATATCAAACCATATGACACACTTGCTAGTTGAATTCCTGTAGAGACAATGGAACGATACGAGACAAACTGAAGATGGCAGTCCATAAAGTAGGGGAGACAGAGTTTGAGCAAACCAAAACCATACAAGAAAAATGTGACAAGTTGATATCAAAGATGATAAATTAATAGAGATTTATTGAAAATAAAGAAGAAAGTTCAGTATACATGTACATGTCAAGCTTTCCTTTTTTTGTCTAAGTTACTTCTTTCCGTTATTTTCCTCTTTAACATGCACGAGATTAGTAAATTTATTCAGAGTTAAGTAAATGGATTTACAATAACAAGCATTCTCGTTTGGCATTATGGCTGGAAGTGTTCTCGTGATATAGAAACTACTGCTCACTACGGTGTTGCTCAAAAGAAGTTTTCTCATAATGAAATGAATTTACAGTGTGTTTTCCCGGAATTACACAGACTTTACAGCGTAGTTTCAGTGCATGCAGGACAAAATGCGATTGGGGAGGCGAGGCTTATCATTTTGGGAAACATATTAACCAAGGCATAAACCGTAGATGTTGCGAGTCTGACTCGCACACAGCTTTGTATCGTGGTTGCAAGATGTCAGCAAAGGAGGCAGAAGACAATACAGAAGACGTTGCTAGCATGTATGTCAATTCCTTCAGCAGACACCACAACGATATGCCAGAATTGAGTGCAGTGAACTGAGAGGGCATCCTTGTCGTGATCACAGACATAGAACATAATAGACATCGCTCTCCTTAACGCTAACTGATGAACGGCTGAACACAGATCAAGTAGAGTAATCCCCCTTGTGAAAGCCCCTCGTCAATCTGCTCTTCTGCATGGAGAGCACGTAAATTTTCCAAATGCCCATATGAGCATTACGTATATGCAAAGGGAAAGATATCAAAGAAGCGAGAAGACTAGATGCAACCTTTTAAAAGTACCATTTTCTGCTGTGCAGTGGTTCATTGCATGCGTTTTCTCTACATTTGCCATTGCATTTTGAGCGCGCACGTATGTGTGTCTGTGTTTTCGTGTTTGTTTATTGGTTTGTTTCTGCGTGCTTTTATGCATAATTCTGTGTGTGTGTGTGTGTGTGTGTGTGTGTGTGTGTGTGTGTGTGTGTGTGTGTGTGTGTGTGTGTGTGTGTGTGTGTGTATCATCTTGTCATTGGGAGTGCACGTGTGAGGCGACGTGTTTCAGAGAGAAAGCAGAAAAGTTGGTTCATTACGCTGACTAAAGGAGGACTGAAGATTAATCAACTGGAGTTGTCCCCCTGAATACCCCCTTTCAAGTGTTTTTAAAATGTATGTTTATTACGACAAGCAAAGAAGGACTGAAGCTAAATCACTTGGAGTTATGTCCCCCTGAATAGCCCATTAAATTTCAAGTAACAAAAAGTTGTTTCCATCACGTCAATCAAAGAAAGATTGGAGATAGATCTATTGGAATTACGTCTCCCTGACAATTTCGTTCTCAAGTACAAAAAGTTGTTTCCTCGACGTCAACTAAAGAAACACGAAAGCTAGATCAGTTGGAGTTATGCCCCCCTGGACACTCCTTTATCAAGTTCCGGTTTTAGCAAGTTATCCCCCTCACAGTCTAGAGTTTTCTACGTCTGTGGACATGACCTAGACTGCTGCGCCAAGTATGAGGTCAGCCCCGCCTACTGGGCGGCCAGTCTCGATTCATATGTCACTGGTCCAGGTAAAAGGCTTTGATCCCATGGCGTTGCAGCCCATCTGACTTGTAGACAAAGAAGTCGCCGCAGATGCGAAGAACTGTGCCTCACGTCTTCTGTGCTGAAGCTGCTCACAGCAGCGCTCCCCTTTCCCTGCAACCACCAGATGGCCTTGTTAGCTCACAATGGAGAGTGGAAACCCTAGAGGGGCAGACAGGAAAAAAAACATGTCGGGGCCTCAGGTGGAGAGCCAGTCCGCGACTATCTCAGTGCCGTAGCAATGTCAGTGCATATGAACTTGTTGTAATAGACGTCACCACAGAATTTTGATGTAAAATGCAACAACAGATTAAATGTGACCCAGCACCACAAAATGAGTGATAAATCGTTTTTATTTTATGTTGAGGTTTTGGTATCATATTAAAGCCCAGCAACCGAGCTTTCTATTGATACCAAAATCATTCTTTTACTTTTGTTAATAAGGAAGTTATGGCCATTTGCGGTAAAAGGGTAGTACCACGTGAATTCTGAGAAAAACGACGTCAACGTATAGGGGCAAAAAACTCTTTATTTACTATAGGAACCATTCGTTAATAAGCATGAAACTTGGCATACTGCAACTGAAGGCATCAAACTACCTCTGCAAAGCAACAGACGATCAACTTTTATCAGAAAAGTGCCATGAATAATTCATAACTGTATTTAGCTATCAGGGTAGGAGACGCTGACGTCGCCTTTGTTCCATCAGTCAAAAACCTTGGTGTCACCCTCGACTCTCATCTCTCTCTTTCCGACTTTGTCCAAAACACTTGCAAATCTGCATACATACAACTCAGACAGATAAGCGCAATCAGACACCTTCTCACTACTCAAGCTACTACTATCCTAGTCTGTGCTCTTATTCTCAGTCGCCTGGATTATTGCAACAGCCTTCTTGCCGGCTGTCCCGCATATCTCACCGATAAACTTCAAAGAGTGCAAGATGCTGCAGCTCGACTCATCTGTAAGTCAAAAAAGTCAGATCATCTCACTCCTCTCTTCCGCTCTCTCCACTGGTTGCCCATTAGTGCTAGAGTCCAATACAAGATTGCTTGTCTTTGCCACCATTACTTCGCTGAATCCCTTCCTCAATATCTCTCTAAACCCATGCGCACCTACACACCCGCTAGACAGCTACGCTCTTCCGCAGACACAAGAATCCTCAGGTTCCCGGAGGACCCTCCAGTTAAAAGAAAATTTGGTGAACGCTCTTTCTTTTATCAGGCTCCCTCTATATGGAATGACCTCCCCGCCTCTGTTCGTCACTCTACATCTCCCTCGACCTTTCGCTCTGCTCTCAAAACTCACCTCTTCTTGAAATCGTTCCCGAATCCTGTCTAAGTTTCTTCATCTTCCTCCCCTCACTGTTCTCTTTGTACTAGCTTGCCTAAGCCCCCTACCACCCTCCTGTCTCTCCTCCCACTCTCCCCAGTTTCATGGTTAAGCTGTACATCAGTTTGTCGAATGAATCAAGTGAATGTCTGACTCCTATGTTATTAAGTTTATAAAGTTACCTTTGATGTGATTGACTGTTATTGTATATTGTAATGGTTGTGTATGTATGCGCCTTGAGCATGTCTTAACTCATGGTAAGGCGCTATATAAATCCACACATTATTATTATTATTATTATTATTATTATTATTATTATTATTATTATTATTATTATTATTATTATCGATGATATATCAGAAATGCCTCGTTTTCATACTCGTGTGAAGCAAACCTCACAGTAAACATCAACTTTCTCCAATTTAGAGGTGAAATTTCAGTCTAAGACCAGGATATTGTGTGCATTATGTGTAAATACGTCTGAAAACGGCTAAAACTCAAATGCACCACATTGACCTATACCTCAATAAATAGGCTGCCCCTTCAGTTTTGTCCGCGCGACTTATCACTCATTTTGTGGCGCTGGGTCACTTATGTCTGTGAGAATATGCTCTTGTCTTTTCTGCCCAGAACCGCATGCTCCAACATGGACTGTTTGCTGCCCTATGCTCCACAGGTAATCCGCAGGAATACGTAAGTCAAGTCATTTTGGTTAATTCTCTAATTCAACGTACGTGATACGTAAGTTCCAAACTCTTCGTTTCTCCATGAGAAAAAAAGATGTAAGATATTTTCGGGGAGCGGAAACGGAAATAAAATGTCGTATTGTAAAAGCTATCAAATTGTATGTCCTACATTCTGCTAAAGGTACTTTGACACAAAAAAGAAAATAACTTCTACTTCGTGGATAAAGAAGCACCGTACAAAGTTTCGTAATGAGAGCAAACTTGTCGTGGAGACTAAGAACACTCTACAGACAGAAAGTTAAAAATCGTATTACGCTGGTAAAAAGTGTTGACCTCGTCACCTTTCAATCTATTACAGAACACCCAATACCCTTTCTGTGTTGAGAAAAAAATCGATAGGAAAAGTCTTCCCGGCGTACTTTTTTCCCTGTTACGAAGGGATTTTTTCCCACTCTCTCCTCTTTCCTATTACCCTGAGTAATGGACAGCCGAGGTAACATCCTTCATCGCATCAATGACGGACCGAAATCCTTTGTGACGGTCCGAGGAGAAGCTGCTCAAAATGCCTTGCAGGGGATGCCTAGGTCTTCCTGGTCAGAACGGGACTCAAGTGCTGAGCCAAACAGAAACGCAGACTGGACCAGGAACCAGCCTCTCCAACGGGGCTGTTTCTGTAACTCCTCGAGTGGCCTTGACCCTCTAGGATGCCGGACCAAAGCAGGAAGACGTTGCCATGGCTCCTTATCGTCAGGCTTCCAGGAGGCGGGCAGTGTGTGCCGCTCTGTGTGTGTGCCGCTCTGTGTGTGTGTGCCATTCTATGTGTGTGCCGCTCTGTGTGTGTGCCGCTCTGTGTGTGTGCCGCTCTGTGTGTGTGCCGCTCTGTGTGTGTGCCGCTCTGTGTGTGTGCCGCTCTGTGTGTGTGCTGTTCTGTGTGTGTGCCGTTCTATGTGTGTGTGCCGCTCTGTGTGTGTGCCATTCTATGTGTGTGCCGCTCTGTGTGTGTGCCGCTCTGTGTGTGTGCTGTTCTGTGTGTGTGCCCTCAGTGTGTGTGCCGCTCTATGTGTGTGCCACTCTGTGTGTGTGCCACTCTGTGTGTGTGCCACTCTGTGTGTGTGCCACTCTGTGTGTGTGCCACTCTGTGTGTGTGCCATTCTGTGTGTGTGCCGCTCTGTGTGTGTGCTGTTCTGTGTGTGTGCCCTCAGTGTGTGTGCCGCTCTATATGTGTGCCGCTCTGTGTGTGTGCTGTTCTGTGAGTGTGCTGCTCCGTGTGTGTGCCGTTCTATATGTGTGCCGTTCTGTGCGTGTGCTGTTCTCTGTGTGTGCCGTTCTGTGTGTGTGCTGTTCTGTGTGTGTGCCGTTCTGTGTGTTTGCCGTTCTGTGTGTGTGCCGTTCTATGTGTGCCGTTCTATGTGTGCCGCTCTTTGTGTGTGCCGCTGTGTGTGTGCTGTTCTGTGTGTGCCGCTCTGTGTGTGTGCCGCTCTTTGTGTGCCGCTCTGTGTGTGCCGCTCTGTGTGTGTGCCGCTCTGTGTGTGTGTCGCTCTGTGTGTGTGTCGCTCTGTGTGTGTGCCGCTCTGTGTGTGTGCCGCTCTGTGAGTGTGCCGCTCTGTGTGTGTGCCGCTCTGGATCTGTGCCGTTCTGTGTGTGTGCCGTTCTATGGGTACCGTTCTGTGTGTGTGCCGCTCTGTGTGAGTGCCGTTCTATGTGTGCCGCTCTGTGTGTGTGTTGCTCTGGATGTGTGCCACTCTGTGTGTGTGCCGTTCTATGTGTGGCGTTCTGTGTGTGTGCCGCCCTGTGTGTGTGCCGTCCTGTGTGTGTGCCCCTCTGGGTGTGTGCCGTTCTGTGTGTGTGCCGTTCTGTGTGTGCGCCGTTCTGTGTGTGTGCCGTTCTGTGTGTGTGCCGTTCTGTGTGTGTGAGTTCTGTGTGTGTGCCGTTCTGTGTGTGTGAGTTCTGTGTGTGTGCTTCTCTGTGTGTGTTCCGCTCTGTGTGTGTGCCGCTCTGGGTGTGCCGTTCAGCGTTGTGCCGTTCCACGTTTTACCGCTCTGTGTGTGTGTGCCGCTCTGTGTGTGTGCAGCTCTGTGTGTGTGCAGCTCTGTGTGTGTGCCGCTCTGTGTGTGTGTGCCGCTCTATGTGTGCCGCTCTGTGTGTGTGCCGCATTGTGTGTGTGCCGCTCTGTGTGTGTGTGTGTGTGTGCCGCTCTGTGTGTGTGTGTGTGTATGTGTGTATGTGTGTGTGTGTGCCGATCTGTGTGTGTGATTTCTAGTTTGTTGTGGGCTTGGCGGCGGTGACAATGATGGTTGAGGTGATTGTGGGGGTGGAGGTGGAGGTGGTGGTGGTGGTGGTGGTGGTGGTGGATGCCATGGTTGTGGTGGTGGTGGTGGAGGCCGTAGTGGTGGTGGTGGTGTTAGTGGTAGTGGTGCTGGTGGTGCTGTTGGTGCCCGTGGTGGTGGACGTATTGTTGGTTGTGGTGGTAGTAGTGGTGCTGGTGGTGGTTACGAAGATAACGACGACGACGATTACGATAACTACTCTTTTACCACTAAGACGACGACGATGGCGACGACGACGACGACGACGTCGATGATGATGATGATGATGGTGATAATGATGATGATGATGATGATGATGATGATGATGATGATGATGATGATGATGATGATGATGGTGGTGATGGTGATGACGTTGATGATGACGTTTATGATAAAGTTACGGAACTGTTAAATTCATTAAGTTTTGCAGCAGTACTGATTATGATGATGACAATAATTTAAATCGATGCAACTCCAGTTGCTTTTGTTCTATTCTCCTTCAAAGCGTCCTTGTTCTTAACGGAAATTGCCTCATTAAGGTTTCGGGACACTGCTACAGCATGCTATGTTGAGAAACAGCATCCCCGCTCATGGAGCAATTAATTTAATATTTTGATGTTTGCCATTTGCAAACCGTGAAACAGTAGAAGCTCGCATTATTCACCTTGTGATGCACGGCTCTCCTCTGTTTTGACATGGCATTTGCAATAGATAATCAAACGAGTGACACATACGAAAACAAATCCTACAGAAACGAGCCACAAAGCCGCGACCGACGCTGAAATGCATGCTTGATGAGGACGTGACCAAGTGAAAACATGCGATTGGTCTCATCCAGGCGACTATTCTGGGTGCAGAAGGATGGAAAAACTGATAAAAATCGAACTCAATCCGATCTTGTGAGAAATGGATGAAATGAGAAGGCAAACAGGAGAACGTGCACGAAGGCGAAAACAGACGAACTCGATCGCTGTGACTTGAAAGCGACAACAAAGAATCGCTGTTGAGCAGAGACCGTTTTTGTTTGCTCGCTGTGCTTCCTCCCGAGGAAGGCTGCCGACGCTGCGGTCTCCGGTTTCATTGTCTGGGCACGTTGCGGCGACGTTCTATATCTCCATCTCATCAACCAGAAAAGCGCACAGGTCCACTTCAGTGCATCGAGCACGGAGAAATCAGTTACAAGAAAAACGAGTCCATCTCGGACAGCTTGCCCGTCGAGGCTGTGTCCAAAACACAAATCTGAATGATGCAGGCCTGTCACTGATACGCCTTTGCGACCACTTTTCTCTTACTAATAGACGTTTTACGTGCATTTCATTTCATGCTTTAAAGATGGCACATTCATTTTCATTATTTTTAATTTAAGATAAATGACTCCTGAAGTCAGGTTGCAGACTCATCACATATGTATTAACAGTGTGATCATTACTACCCGCATGTGTCAAAGGAGTTGTGAGACTATTACTAGCACCTGCACTCTCCACCCAATCGTGATGGACTGTTTAGTTGTTTTCTGGTAGTGGTGTTTTCTAATTAATGTTTGTATTTTGTTTTGTTTCAAATATCTTTCGTATGACGTACATATTCTCTCTCTCTCTCTCTCTCTCTCTCTCTCTCTCTTTCTCGCTCTCTCTCTCTCCTTTTATTTCCCAGCCTTTCTATTTATTGGTCGCCATTCATCCATTCTTCATGCTCTGCTTAACTACCCCCTTTTTTCTCTCTGTTTTCCGTACTCTAAATCTCACAGTTTGGCATAAGCACGTTCAGTTCTTTCCTCTGCAGCTTCTCCCTCACATCCACACCCAGTGGATACATACATACATACATACATACATACATACATACATACATACATACATACACACACACACACACACACACACACACACACACACACATACATACAATCATACATACATACATACATACATACATACATACATACATACATACATACATACATACATACATACACACACACACACACACACACACACACACACACACACACACATACATACAATCATACATACATACATACATACATACATACATACATACATACATACATACATACATACATACATACATACACACACACACAAACACGTACGCACACTCACGCACGCACACACTAAGACAAAAACGCATTTGAACAACATTTGCATACAATTCCTTCACATATACTCGTATGCATACACATAATACTCACTGAGAGAGAGAGATATATATAGATAGATAGAGAGAGAGAGAGAGAGAGAGAGAGAGAGAGAGAGAAGATAGAGAGAGATATAGAGAAGATAGAGAGAGAGAGAACCACTCAGTCACACACACACACACACACATACACACACACACACACACACACACACACACACACACATACACACACACACAAACACGAGCGCGCGCGTGCGAGCAGAAACACACACGCGTAACCAAATTACTTCTCTAATGCTCCTGCTTGCTACAACGGAAGTGACCTTGGAATGGATGAAATTAATGTTATACGACCTATCAGTCTTGCAGGCTATGAAATGTCATTAATTACGAAAATCACAAGAACGGGTTAGCGTAAGAGCAAGCCAAATATCGATTTCAATAGTTATTTGCCTCTTACAAATCGCGTAGGGAGACGCTTTTAGTCTATTCTTACACACACACAGACACACACACACACACACACACACACACACACACACACACACACACACACACACACACACACACACACACCACATGGGGAAGCGACGTTGGCAAAGGAGCGGAAGCAGAAGGAGTAGCAACGGAGAAGTTCGTAGCGCTACGGGAACAAGGGTGACTGACGCTAAGGCTGTTCCCTGAGGGGCAGACGAGAGTGAGAGTCCCAACGCCAGGACAGACGCTTGTCAAGTAGTTTTGAAGAGTTTGCCAGCAGCGAGATGCCCAGGGCCCGTAGGTCATACATAACATCACGTGAATATGCAATCACTGCATCCCATTTCGACGCTTGAGTTCCGCACGTCGAGCAGTGTCGAGGCTAGTAGGATGTTAATGTGATCTGTCTTTGACATCGGGTTGTCTCGCTGACGGTGGATTTCCAGAGAGAGAGAGAGAGAGAGAGAGAGAGAGAGAGAGAGCAAGAGAGAGAGAGAGAAAACGGACGAACGAATTTTATTTTACAAGGGTAATGAATTAGGCAGTATTGCCTTTCTTACATTCAGCTCTTGAGGCAAAATATTCAAATGTAGTAAGACACACAGAGAGAGAGAGAGAGAGAGAGAGAGAGAGAGAGAGAGATTGATTGATTTTGTTGTTTAGGCCACCGGCCCATCACAACAATACATACATGTACATGACTTGCTTCTTTTTGAGGAGCCAGTATACGTGAGCCACAATTTGAAACAAGGCGTACAATCCAAGTGAACACATTGGCTAGTACATATCAGTGACAATAAAACAATGGAAACAGTATAAATATAGTAATAACGTACATTCGTTCATCATAACATTATTGTTCATGGTCTTGTTCTAAACTAGCAAGAAATTGGTGTCGTAATCGGAAGCATTGCTACCCTGCGTGTTTTCATGTATTCACGTCCATCTATCAAAAAGGTGGCATCAGCAGCTTCTGGACATTTGATGTATTCATTTATGTATTTATTACGTAGATCATTATACAAAGGACAATAAAATAGAAAATGTTTCTCATTCTCAATCTCACCACAAACGAGGCAATGTTGGTCTATATTGTGGCTGCGCATAAATTGTTTGTTACTAGGTAAATCATTCACTCCAAATCTAAACCGGATAAATACATCTCAGAATTTTTTAATCTCAATGTATTCTAAGTATTTTTCACTTTCTAAGGTTCTTTTGAAGGATCGATACATTCTGAATCTTTCACTTTCACGAATTTTGCTGTTCCAGCTCTGCCTATAGCAATCTTGCAGCCTATTTTTCAAGTTTACAAGAAAACTTCTCTCAGTAGTAGTGCCTCCATTTCTCCAGATATAGCCATAGTCGGCCTTGCATATTACATTGAGAGAGAGAGAGAGAGAGAGAGAGAGAGAGAGAGAGAGGGGGGGCTGGGGGGAGGGATAGGAACGGAAGAGAGAGTGAGAGTGATAGGGGATTGGCAGAGAGAGGGTGGGAGAGAGGGAGTGAGAGAGAGAGAGAGAGAGAGAGAGGGAGAGAGAGAGAGAGAGAGAGAGAGAGAGAGAGAGAGAGAGAGAGAGAGAGAGAGAGAGAGAGAGAGAGAGAGAGAGAGCAGGGGGAAAGGATGGAAGGTTAAAAATGGACACACACACACACACACACACACACACACACACATATGTATGCATACAGAAGGTCAGATATATGGACAGGTTAACATGTAGATTTACAAGCACACGGACAGAAACGGACACACAGTCCTAGACACAGAAGCAGACACTCTTGCAGATATACAGGAAGACAGACTCACATATGAATAAGCAAAAGTGGTGAGTGGACGCATCGAAAGACACGCAGACATATAGAAAGACTAAAGAAAGATGGACTGTGACGGTCCCCCATCTATGAATCCAGCCACTTTGATGTTAGAGTCAGTGGAAGGGAATGAATGGAGAGGGCAGTGATTGTTTATCTAGGCTCCCAAGCCAGGGTGCCGCTGAGGTTTGGTAATGAGCATCCCTATGGGACGGTTTCCCAAACATTCCCTTGCAGCCGAGCATGGTGTGTCGAAAATTAAGTCTCCTGTCAGAGACTGAGGCGCATCAGTTCTCCAGGAATAGTTTAATTAAGAGGGAGTCACCAACACAATTCTGGATTGAAGTGGGAGACCGGCAGCTGCCTTCCGCTCTGGGGGTGGAGTCAACAGGTCACCACGACGTGTCGCAACATGAGTGGTTCTTCCCATCAGCATTGGAGTGCATCAAAAGCAAGGAGAACCGGTCGTCACTTCACTTCGAACCGAACACGCAAGCAGAGCACAAGGCTCGCCCCGAAGTCCCTGCTGAGACAGAGTATTGCCCTTCAACCCATCTCAGAGGTGCCTGACCATCAACGCTGCTGCTGTCACCCCTTTTGCTGTGACCAGAGATCGAGTTCTGCCCCTGTAACTCGTATCAGAGACGCCTGCCCATCAGTGCTGATGCTGCTATCCTTTCTGCGGCAACTGTTGTGAACCTCTACATTTTCTGCAAACTCTGGACTTGAAAGTCAGTGGACTTGTGTCATAGGAACGTTGTTTCATGGACGAACATTCGGTGAGCCATTTCAATAGACACATGAGATAGGTCATCCAAGTGGAACTAATTATAAACTTTAACATTCATTAATTAAAGCTGGCCTATTACTAAATATTCTTCTCGTGCATGCTTGATTTTTGCATGAAGATATCTGTGGCGAGACAACGTTTTTTCATATCTTCTGTTTATTATTATTATTATTAACAGGTGTCTGCTGAGCCGTAGTCTTAGTGGTTTTTTCCTTGCCCTGAGCCGGTGTTAGCCGAGAAATGACCCCTGTGTAAGGAGAATGACTTGGAAGTGTTTTGAGCTGTGTGACTCCACTGGCGTTTTCACGTCAACCAATCTATGACTTTCAACTAGTGAACTGATCAATCATAGCAGAGTGGGATGAGCTGTGGGGATTGGACAGAGTGAACAGTGTGACGTCAGAGAGGGCATTTAAGCAAGTGTTGCAGAATGTTCTGGGCGTCATTACATTTATTTTTAGCGAAGCAGTATCCTCGGAGATGCTGGCGCCCTGCTTAGTATAGGTTTTTTCCCTTGGCGGTGGCCATGTCATGAAGTGGAAGAAGGAGAGTGATAGCGGAGAGAAGCCGCCGCCCGCCCGGAACGGACTAGAAGAAAACCCACTTGACGGTGGGGTGATGAAGTTGGTGGATTGCCTGCCTGCCTGCCTGCCGGCCTGCTTGCCTGCTTGTCTGAAGCGAGGCGGCCTGTCTCGCAGAAGAACCGACTCCTCTACAGCGAAGAAAGAGGAAGAACGAGTCCCCTCCAAGTCTACGAACCAGAAGCATAACCCCAGAGAGAATGCAGAGTCTCCGCACTTTTCATCGTTGTGGTGATTTTCTCCCGAGTCACCGGCTGCAATGTCGGTGCACTCAAAACCCCCCTTCCCCTGCCTCAACCCCTGTGTAGGGCGCACTAGGCGTGGGGTGTAGGCCCGTGCAACCACGGCTCCACGGTTTCATCGAGAGGTCAGTTAAGTACATTTGGTTTATCATCTTGGCTCAGGGCAGACATTTTCTTTTCCTTGTTTGTTTTTATTTCTCATTGCGAGTTTTTGAATACTGAATTGCTGATTGCTTGTGCTTGCATTTGATGCATACTGTGGTGCTTGCCGCCCATTCCCCTTTCTAGGGTAATTGCATTCTGAATAATTAAACAACCCATTTGAATTGATACTGGTTTTGCCATTTCTTCATTATCAGACAGTTTCCATCAATAGTTTGAGTGAGGAAATGAAGGTGCGTGCATTGGTTCTTCAAGATTTCACCCCTAGACATTGAAACAAGCCATTTAATTTGTTCAGTTGGAATGAGTTAAATTAAAGTAAGAACGAGTACGTCACATTTGGGGTCTTTCGTCCGAGATTTTGTGAACGAAATGCAATAAGTAAAGAAATCTGAATTCATGTTTAACAGCTAAGTTTGGAGTGTCTGTACCTTGAGCGAGAGTGTTGTGACATGACCTGACCTGTCATTGTTTGATTCACCTTTTTGCTCTCATGCTTTGCTGCACTGTGTGACCTTGTTTTGGCTTGCTGGAAAGCGTGCAGTTACTGCTGTTTAGATTTTTGCTGAGTTTATTAGTGTTTGTGAAGCTAGCAAATCTTTACAATGGGTGAAGTAGTATTGCCGTCGATTGAGTTGATCTGCTTGTTGAAAAGGTCAAGTTTGAAGTTTGGGATAGAGGAGTATGGTTTGAGTGCAAGCGAGGGGGCTACTGAAGGTGAATTGCGAGATATTTTGTTCAAGTTCAGAAGAACAGTAATAACGAAGAAATGGGAGGCGGAGCAGAGGGAGAAAGATGCAGAGCGGAAGGAGAAGAGGAGGCGGCATGAATTGGAGATAGAAGCAGAGAGAGAGAGAGACAGGGAGGATGCAGAGACAGAAAGAGAGAGGGAGAAGTATGAGGCAGAGAGAGCCAGGGAGGCTGCAGAAGCTGAGAGAAAGAGAAAACTGGAGGTTGAACAGATAAGGGAGGAGATAAAGGCAGCCAGAGGGAGGATAAAGGCATACAAAGACAAAAAGTTGGAGCAGAGGGAGAGAGAGAGAGCTAGGAAGGTTGCAGAGAGAGCCAGGGAAGTGGCCGAGAAGTTAGAGAGAGAGAGGAGACAGGAGAGAGAGAGAGAGCTGAAGAGGAAGAGAGGGAGAGGTTGACGAGTGAATCTGAGAGGGAGGTGGTCTTGTTGGAGGGCTGTGAGGAGGTTGTTGCTACTGAGGAGAGTCAGTGTGAGGAGGTTGTTGCTACTGAGGAGAGTCCGTGTGAGGAGATTGTTCCTTGTGAGGATGTTGTTGCTGCTGAGGAGAGTCAGTGTGAGGAAGGGAATGGAGTTCTCCTTTGTGAGCCCTTAGTGCTTGGAGGTTTGATGGAGAAGAGTGAGTTGGGAGACAGTGGTGTTTTGTTGGGGTCGGAGACAGTTGTGTATGGGAGGTGTGAAGTGTGCCCACTGAGAGAAGTGGAGGTTGAGAGTAGAGACGTGGTGGGTGAGATGCTTGAGGGTGATGTGAGTGAGGACAGTGAGATGGTTGCTTGTCGTTCGTTGGAGAGAGTGGGAATTGACAGAGTCAGAGTCGAAGGCAGAGTCAGAGTCGAAGGCAGAGTCAGAGTCGAGGGCAGGGTCAGAGTCGAAGACAGGGTCAGAGTCGAAGACAGGGTCAGAGTCGAAGACAGGGTCAGGGACAGAGACGTAGTCAGGGACAGAGACGTAGTCAAGGACAGAGACGTAGCCAGGGACAGAGACAGAGTCAGGGACAGAGACAGAGTCAGGGACAGAGACATAGTCAGGGATGGAGACAGAGAAGTGTCAGTGGTGAAGGTGGGAGGAGAAGACAAGTGGGTGAGAGAGGAAGAAGTGGAGGGAGAGGACAAGTGTGTGAGAGAGGAAGAGATGGAAGTTGGGCATGTAGTGTTCGGAGTCCTGTATGGGAAGTGTGAAGTTGAGAGGGGGGTGTTAATGTGTTCCACCCGGAAGAAGAGGGAGAAGTTGAAGAATGAGGCTGAGAGTGGGGTGTTGATGTGTTCAACCTGGAAGAAGAGGGAGAGGTTGAAGAGTGAGTCTGAGAGTGAGGTGTTGATGTGTTCCACCCGGCGGAAGAGGAAGTGTGCGGAAGTTGAGCATGAGTCTTATGGGAAGCCTGGTGTGGAGTTGGAGGATGTGGGAGAGGAAGGATTGGAGATGAGAGAAATTGCGTGTGGTGGTGTGAGTCTCGGAGAGGCGAGCCACAGAGAGAGAAAATGGTTTGACTGGAGGAAGAGAAAGAAAGGCTAGATTTAGAGAGAGGAATGAATGGGTGTGGGAATGAGACAGAGTTGATGTGTTTGGCTGTGTATTGGAGTGTGCTGTGCAGAGAATGTGATGGGTGGAGTGTGAGAGTTTTGTGGGCCAGTGTGATGGTCAGGTGGTTGGCTGGTGCTTGGTTTTGAAGTTTGAGGTGGTTGTGTGGTGTGATGGGTTTGGACTTAGGGTGTGAAACCAGTGAGAGGGAGGCATCATTCCTAGGAGGTGGTCGGGTGAACAGAATATTATGCAGTGTTGAATGAGGCTGATGTAGTCCTCTTTGATTATTTCTGTACCGATTATCCTAGTGGTAAAATAGACCACGTAACCTGGGGCCCCCTGTTGTTAGGGAGAGTTTGTGCTGTTTTCTTGATTGAATTATTAATTGTGAAAAATGTCATATCCATAACATTTTTCTCATTGTGGAAGGGAGGTGTGGCGAGACAACGTTTTTTCATATCTTCTGTTTATTATTATTATTAACAGGTGTCTGCTGAGCCGTAGTCTTAGTGGTTTTTTCCTTGCCCTGAGCCGGTGTTAGCCGAGAAATGACCCCCGTGTAAGGAGAATGACTTGGAAGTGTTATGAGTGGTGGACTCCACTGGCGTTTTCACGTTGACCAATCTATGACTTTCAGCTAATGAACTGTTCAATCAGAGCGGAGTGGAATGAGCTGCGGGGATTGGACAGAGTGAACAGTGTGACGTCAGAGAGGGCATTTAAGCAAGTGTTGCAGAATGTTCTGGGCGTCATTACATTTATTTTTAGCGAAGCAGTATCCTCGGAGATGCTGGCGCCCTGCTTAGTATAGGTTTTTTTCCCTTGGCGGTGGCCATGTCATGAAGTGGAAGAAGGAGAATGATAGCGGAGAGAAGCCGCCGCCCGCCCGGAAAGGACTAGAAGAAAACCCACTTGACGGTGGGGTGATGAAGTTGGTGGATTGCCTGCCTGCCTGCCTGCCGGCCTGCTTGCCTGCTTGTCTGAAGCGAGGCGGCCTGTCTTGCAGAAGAACCGACTCCTCTACAGCGAAGAAAGAGGAAGAACGAGTCCCCTCCAAGTCTACAAACCAGAAGCATAACCCCAGAGAGAATGCAGAGTCTCCGCACTTTTCATCGTTGTGGTGATTTTCTCCCGAGTCACCGGCTGCAATGTCGGTGCACTCAAAACCCCCCCTTTCCCCTGCCTCAACCCCTGTGTAGGGCGCACTAGGCGTGGGGTGTAGGCCCGAGCAACCACGGCTCCACGGTTTCATCGAGAGGTCAGTTAAGTACATTTGGTTTATCATCTTGGCTCAGGGCAGACATTTTCTTTTCCTTGTTTGTTTTTATTTCTCATTGCGAGTTTTTGAATACTGAATTGCTGATTGCTTGTGCTTGCATTTGATGCATACTGTGGTGCTTGCCGCCCATTCCCCTTTCTAGGGTAATTGCATTCTGAATAATTAAACAGCCCATTTGAATTGATACTGGTTTTGCCATTTCTTCATTATCAGACATTTTCCATCAATAGTTTGAGTGAGGAAATGAAGGTGCGTGCTTTGGTTCTCCAAGATTTTACCCCTAGACATTGAAACAAGCCATTTAATTTATTCAGTTGGGATAAGTTAAATTAAAGTAAAGAACGAGTACGTCACAATATCATAGTTTGTCCTTATTTGATTAAAGTATTATTAATTGATTTCTCATGACCTTTTCTTCTGGTTTTGAGGGAAAGAGACAGCGCGAATGAAGGCAGTGGCTGTTATGTGTGCAAGTTAGGCCTCATCCAATCATTGATTAATCCCTAGACTTCGAGGACGACTTGTAACAGGACGAGTAGGCGGGTAGACGGCTAGGCATATGCATAGACAAACACATGGACAGTGACAAAAGCGAGCAAGAGAGCTTATGAGATCGAGTGAACGCCGAAAGGGATTCCATGTACGTAGACAGTCAATGACTCAATGAAAGTTCATGTACGTATACAGAGTCAATGATCCAGTGAAAGGCATACCAATGAAAAGACAAGAGGTCACACAAACCATTCCCCTCTGAGCACTGAGTCAAAGATCCACATACCTATGAAGAAAGTCAGTGTCGCATAAACCATTCCCTTGAGAGTACAGAGTCAATGACTCAATTAAAAAGGAAAGCATACCAATGAAGAGACAAAGGTCACACAAGAAAGTTCCTTGAGAGTTCAAAGCCAAACGCAGGCACGTCAACAAGAACGGTGGTGGAGAACAACAACTACAAATAGTAAGTCAACAAAGGACAGGTGTGTGGCATCTGCTTAAAAAAAGGGAAAATCCAAATTTGAAGAACTGCAAAAAGAAAGAAAAAAAGATAAGTATTTCTAATTTGAGTGTTCTGAAACAAAAATGTTCTGCTTCCATTTTGTCTGTCTTCATTCATCATGCCAACATTTGAAGATAATTCCGACATATAGATTTCATATCGTGCGATCACTCTTCATATTTCCAGGAGTTGAAGTAACTTGGTTCTGTCAGAGCTTATGTGTAACAATTCCACTTTACGTCCTGTAAATCAATTGTTTGAGAAATGCACACCTCATTCAAACAGCAGTTGTACCAATCGAGGTGTCATGGCCATTGAGTTACATCCATTAACGTTTTCTTCATCAGTGGCTGCGTGCTGGATGTGTAACAATGAATCTGCTCACTTTCTCAGCTTCTAAAAAGTCAGTTTCATTTTATCTGCAGAACAACGATGCAATTTTTCATAAACGTTACGACAAAATTTAATAAGAAGAAGGTAACTTGGAAATAACATGAGAAATGCTATGAACCAATGACACAAACTGTGCAATTCTGTTTAGTGGCAGAAAAATAGTTCCCTAATTGGACTTGACATAAAACACCACTGTACATATCTTCTTTCTTTCTTCCTCCTCCACCTCCTCCTCCTCCTCCTGCTCCTCCTGCTCCTCCTGCTCCTCCTCCTCCTCCTGCTCCTCTTCCTCCTGCTCCTTCTCCTCCTGCTTCTCCTGCTCCTCCTGCTCCTCCTGCTCCTCTTCCTCCTCCTCCTCCTCCTCCTCCTCCTCCTCCTCCTATCCTCTTCCTCCTCCTCCTTCTGCGTCCTCCCTCCTCCTCTACTCCTTCCTCTCCTCCTCACTCTCCTCCTCACTCTCCTCCTCCTTCGCTCCTCCTCCTGCTCCTCCTCCTCCGTCCTTCTCCCTCTTCCTCCTTATCCTCTTCTCCCTCCCCCTCTTCCTCCTCCTCTCCTCCTCGCTCCTCCTCCTCCTCCTCTCGCCTGTTCCTCCTCCTCTTCCTCCTGTTCCACTTCCTGTTCCTCCTCCTCCTGTTCCTACCTCCTCTCCTCCTCCTCCTCCTTCCTTCTCCTCCTCCTTCCTCCTCCTCCTTCTCCTCCTCCTCCTCCTCTTCTCCTCCTCCTCTCCTCTTTCTCGCTCCTCCTTCCTCCTTCTCCCCTCCTCCTCCTCTCCTCCTACCTCCTCTCTCCTCCTCTCCTCCCTCTCCTCCTCCTTCTTCTTTTTCTTATTCTTCTTTCTTATTCTTCTATCTTCTTTTTCTCACTTTTTACTTCTTCTTCTTTCTCTCTTTTTCTTTCTCTTAATCTTTCTTCTCTCGTCTTCTCTTTCTTCTTTCTTCCTTTCTTCCTTTCTCTCTTTCTTCTTTCTCTTCTTCTCTTCTTCTTCTTACTTCTTTCTTTTACTTTCTTCTTCTTTCTTCTTCTTCTTTCTTCTTCGTCTTTCTTCTTTCTTCTTTCTTCTTTCTTCTTCTTCTTCTTCTTCTTCTTCTTCTTCTTCTTCTTTTCTTCTTCTTCTTCTTCTTCTTCTTCTTCTTTCTTCTTTTTTCTTCTTTTTTCTTCTTTCTTCTTTCTTCTTTCTTCTTTCTTCTTCTTCTTAACTTTGTTTCTTTCTTTCTTTCTTTCTTTCTTTCTTTCTTTCTTATTTCTTTCTTTTCTTTCTTCTTTTCTTTCTTCTTTTCTTTCTTCTTTACTTTCTTCTTTTCTTTCTTTCTTTTAATCTATAATTGTCCAAACAGCGGAGTAATATGGTGAAGCCGCAGTTTCGAAAAGAAAACGCGTATCTAATCGATAATGACAGACTATTTTCCTTTTTTTCGACCACGAGCTCCGGGCAGATCAATACATTCTTATCAACTTCAAACATGCAACTCAAGCCAGCGACTTTCAGTCGCCTTACGCCGACATGAGCGCACTTCGACCGTTTTTTCTCCCTTTAAATGAAGCAGGTCAGTGACGGCTTGAAATTGATCACCCAAACTCAAAGCGATTTTCCTGCCGAGTTGAATAATCTTATTCGAAAAGTTCGGTTCCCGCCGATCAAACCTTGAACTCAAATAACTCCACGACTGTCAGGAGAACGTTTCCACGTCGGACAGAAGAGCTTTCCCAACTGATTGGAAAGTGAAAAAAGTACTTCCTTTTTGTCAAGTCGCACACTGCCCTGATCTGAAAAGTAAAAACAATATGACCTGCGAAAGCGGTCACTTTAACTCGGGGCAGTTCACCGAGTTACAGCATATAAAGCTGCTGGAAGGCGCTCTGTGAACCCGAGTCAGTAGTGACTGGCACAGTTCGCAATGAATGCGTAATCGACTTGACCCTTCTCATTACAGCATTGCCCTAAAAAATGTTCGTTCTGATACTATTTTTCTCTCCACTTTTTCAGAAGGGCGAATGTTTGTCGTTTTGGAGTTGTTCATACTGTGTGACTTTCCTCAATTTTACTACAAGAATGCGTCATCATGCGGCAAAATCGTGTTCAGATCCTTTTTCTTCCTCTGTACAATAAAAAGGGCATATACTTTTGCTCAGCCTCCTACCTCAAACCCTCTGTGTTAGCACTGTTCTTTTCCATTATCTGCCCCGTCCTAACCACACGCCTAGTCAGTAAGCACATAATAGGTGGTAAACACTGAAAACAGACGTCCGATTACCCTTATGGGAAAACCAATTTCTGTAGAAGGCGCCTCGATGCAAAGTTAGTGGAAACTGCTCTTTCCAAGGCAAATTCCATCAGAATGAATGCGAGGGAATAGATATTAGATGTGTAATTATTCAAAGACTGCTATTATTTCGGAGTTCCTTGTCCATAATCACAATTCGAGAAAGATCGAAGAGTGAGGCAAAGTGGAATGGAAATAGAGAAGGAAAGGGTGGAGGAGGAGGAAGGTACAGGGTTGAGAGAAAAGCGGAACAGGTCCAAGGAGTCTTTACTTTCCATAGATGCATTCAGAGGCCTGGCCAGGAAGATGACGTAGAAATGCATGGACATTTCAACTACTTCCGGAAAAATCTTCCAGTGGCGTGGCTCGCTCTCTTGCCTACTCACGCCACAGAAGCCAGATCCCTGACTCAAGGAGAAGCATGCAGACAGACGGCAGTGCAGACAGTCAAGGGAAAAAAGAATGATCAAAGGGTGCAAGGAAGGACGAAAAACAGTTAACCATGTAATCACCAAGGCGGGAAGGTAAACGGGCGAACGAATGGAGGAAACCAAAGCATAGACGAGTGGACAGAGAGGAAGTGTAGAGAGGCAGATGAAAAGGGGATGAAAAGACAGATGATAACTCCGTGCTGTACGCGAGGTTTGTCTGTTTAGTTTTAGAGCAAAAACGGAGCAAAAAGGGTTTATCTTATAATAGCCTTTGATTTTGACTTTGACTTTAACTTTGACTAATACCAAGGGATTGCGACCCGGACTAGACAAACGAACTCTTAAACGGTAGATTCAAAGAACACTTGGCCGACACACGCTACAACAGAAGCACATCCGTGTCATCACATTTCAAAGGCCTCTCCCACTCATTTGCAAATATCCAAGTCTGCATCCTGTGATAAATAAAAGAAGTCAAGTTGAACCGAAAGTACATGGATCACTACTTCATCTCACCCCTTGACACTAAAGACTCCATTGGGCTAATGTCAAAGGCTAAAATCTTTCTCCCTCTTTGAATCCTAGTTTTGTTGTTGGTTGGCTATTTCCTTCCCTCTGCTGATCCCTTCCTTTTGACTGCATTTTACTGAGACGCGTTGCTTATGTTGCACTCTTCTCTGTTGAACGGGGGTTCTCCTAGCTTGTGCTGGGAAATCGAAGTTACAAACGCTGGTGGTCGTTTTCGATAAACTTTATTCACGCACTGATCGCTACACAGTGGTAAAAATCAGCAAACAGTAATCGTCGTACTCGTAGCAGCTTCACTCTACGCGCAGTGCCTCAGAGGACACGCTCCTTACAAAGTTAAGCTCTCACCTTAACTCTGTCGCATCTGCTGCTCATGTCTGGCTCGTGTCTCAGTCGTGTCTGTGTCTCTCTCGATTTGTCGCTCCTTTTATACCTAACCCTAGATTTCCAGATCTTTCGTGAACGGATCTGATCGAATAGTCTCTCGTGTCGAGGTAAGCCTATCTCTATTTGAGGTGGTTGCTCAATTTCGACGCACAGATTCCAAATGTGACGGTGGTTTTTTCCAATATGCAATCGTTTGTTGTAGTTTTCTCAATCAAACATCTAAGCGACAAGAAAATCTGCCATTTTGTCTTACATCACGGCATCATTTGATTGGCACGTGACAAAAACACTGCGAAGCACGTTTCGTGTTTTTCAACATGTTGAAGACTAGAAACCACGAGCGAAGCACCGTCGAAGCAAAGCAAAACTATTTTGCTTCGGGGCATGACACACGGAAGGCACACCGAAACGTCATGTCTTTGGTTTTCTTGCTTCTCGTGTGGCTTGGCCTTACTCGAAATGTCGACTGTTTTGTCCTGTCCTGTTTCATATACCTGGACCAGTTCTTTCGTTAAAGTCATTTTAATTTGACACTGAGCCTTAGAACCATAGACGAGGGGATGACAAGATCAAGAATGCATAATCTTTTTTTTTACAGCGCAGCAATCACGCGATGCCGATGCAAAATACATTCAATAATAACAAAACACATAATGAAAGCAACAAACAAACAAAAGTTTCCCTTGTGGAAGCTTGTCGCATTATCTAACTGGCTAATTGATAGGTTTACCCTCGAGGAACGACGTAGTCGTCCTCGAGGGGAGAGACCTTTAGACAACCATGAGTTTACACCTAAACTCAACCACCACTCCTTGGGGGGACACCACAAACGTCAAGCATGTCAAACAACAGGTGAATAAAGACCACTGAATCGGGGATAAATAAACAAATCAAACTTTAATCATCAAATAAAATAACAGCAAAATTCACAACAACATGCTCTCTCAAGAGCCAAGTGATTCCAGACACACCAAAACCTGGAATCAGATTACACACAGGTAAACACACCCACGTTACCCTGTGGTATAGGGAAAACCACTTCCCTCTCTCCATCACCCAAATACTAGAAACTGGAATTTTATTAAACATGCGGTTCTGGTAATAAACAAACACTCCTTTCAACCACTCGTTCAATTGCTCACTGCAATAACGAGGGAAATCTCCCCAACAGAGATCAAAGTCTTTCACTCCCACAGTGATTCAAAAACGTAAACAACCTTCGACCCACAAACAGTCTCCAATTCTACTGCAACACATTTAACAACCTGCGTTAAATTGAAATTCCCAAACTTCCCTTGAAATCCCAGAACATTGGAACAAATACGCACAGAAAGATTTTTCCCCGTTCTTACACACAGTCTCCGTTAGCTAAGTTACTCTGAACGAAGCCCCACAACAATACTCTTTCACCGTCTGCATAACAATGAGCTCAGATCCCCATTAGCTCCACCCCCTCTTCCCCTTGATGACGTATTTCCGCCCACCACTCGCATCAATGGAAAAACACACAGAGGCAAATCAGACACACGCGCAGACACTCTCGCGCGTCCCTTTCTCGTTCAACAAAACCAGTACAACACAAGCTCCCGCGAGCTACAAATCAGATGCCGTAGATACGAAGAAAGGTGAAAAGGTTTCAGCTTACCCTTTTCTGCATTCCCGGACTGTTCATAGTCCAGAAGACTCCAATCCCGACATAGCATTAACCTAACCAACACAAGTCAGAACCACACAGTACACAGTACACACAGTACACAGTAATTTATTGCGCCAAGTGACATCATTTAAAAAACGAGCACGAGGAAAACTAAGTGATGAAGGCTAAAAAAGAAACAAAACAAAAAGCCAAACACACGCATCGCTTACACACCCTAACACGCCGTTTATGCAAAAAACATGGACATTTCCCGATGTACCTCACTCACGCAGCTGCACACAGACAAGAGATAAGACTGCACCTGAAACCAAAGGATTAACTGGTAAATGGGGCAATATACAATGAACAATTAAAGTTACTATTTAAGAACTGTTGACAAAAGAGGAACAAACTAAGATGATACACCCACCCACCCACCCCCCTTTTAAGTGACAATAAATAATACATATGAACAGAGACAAGACCACTAAGACGTACCCCCCCACCCCCCCACCCCCATCCCACCCCCCGTCACCACACAAAAGAATACAATAGAACAATACAAAAACAACCCTGCGCAACTACAAGAAGACCAACCCTTCCCCACCCCCACCCCCTCCCCCACCCCTCCCCCCACCCCCAACCACACTCAGAAGCAGTCCATATAACCCAGAGGAAGCACAAAAGAGAAAGTGGCACTGTCATAGATGTGGAGAAGTGTGTGCGCACCGCCGACAGGATCAGCGGCGGCAAAGCTGCCTGGGGAGGTTCTGCTTTAACCAAACCAAACTTCCCAGAGAATTGCACACGACTTACTACCCCTTCCCTTCCTTTCAGTCCGTCGAAAGTACAACTGTCCCAAGCCCGTGCTTAGACAAGTCTAGAAGAAAAGTTCCTCTCAGAAAGTTCCCGGTAGTATAGCGTAGACAGACGCCTCAAAGCGTCCTGGTGTCGTGGTGACAGGTAGGCCCTCCCTCGCCTCGCTCCTGTCCAGAAGTATCACTGACTAGCGAGCTCCGCGCTCACCCCCCCAAGTCAGTAAAGTTCGGAAAGTCCGTCCGAACTGCAGCAGGAATCCCCCCGGTCATCTGTGCTAGTGCGAAATAATTTCATCCTACTAGAAGATCAGTCCATTCATCGCACTACATCACGTTGTATATATCTCCTACAACCAAATGGCTGCGCGATGCACCGCCTCACGCGAGTGCACACGCTAGCATCTCCGACCGCCCTGCCTCTAATCCGTCCTATCACTCAGACGATTAGGCCACAACCTGTGGACTTCACACCAGTCCGTCGGTGTATTTCGTTAGACCTCTAAAATAGCACACATGCTAGTCGTAACGAGAATTGTAACTCCCGGAGTTACTAACGAAGAGAGTACTTGCTCAACCGTCCCCATAGCCGTTGAGGAAAAAGCACACCGTGTGCTTCAAAGCGTCGTTCACCCATCTTGATGCAGGCCCGCGCCAGCGTAGACAGAGTTCTCACTAACTCTCGTAGAAGCAGAAACGACAGAGTACTCGTAGAGTGCACGTTGAACGAGCAAGATTCATAAGTACAGGTGCGATGCGATTGCGATGGCCTCAAAACACACGTCAGGCCGTGGCGCTTCCAAAGCGAAACTTCGCCCCATTCAACCAAAGGCTCTCCTCCCACACTCTCATGGCTGACTCAGCATAAGTCACCCACAGAGAGATTTCCAGTAAAGCCAAACGCCTTAGCCTGCCACCCATGTGGCTCGCGGTCAGCGGAGCTTTCGCTCTGCTAAACTGTTCCCATCCAACGACGGATATGATCTGCCCAGACAGACGCTGTCAGACCAAAAGTTAACTCTGTCACGTGACCTATTCCCAATCAGCGCACAGTATTTTCGCGCCCTTTGATTATCTCCCAATCAATGTTCGACAAACTTTCGCGGTCTTTAGACCCGTGTTGGACAATGTGTGAACCCCGTGGCATTCCAACACACCCCTAGTGACCCTCCAACTAACCCCCCAGAGGTGACGTCGTTTCACCCCCTGTCACTCAAAAATTCGCCGCATTGCGGTAAAACGGTCTGAGCACGTAATTCAAAGGCATACGCTCGCACTGATATTTACTGCACTACATCACACCCAAGTCGCATCTTGCGACAAAGCTCTCTGACGAAATACAAGAGTCTGTACTCAAAAGTCCTCGTGCACCTACATCCAGTGAAGGAAAATCCAGTTTAACAAGCGTGGCAGCTCTCCTCCTTCCCTTCTAACAAAAATGTGTGCTTCACAGGAAAGGACGTAGCTCAGTAAATCAGAGAGTAAATGAAGGGATCACAAGTAAATGTGGACCTTCCATTTACATAACTGGGATGCGCAGGTGTGAGTAAAACAGTAATCATCACTGGGACACACTCATGCTATGGTTCAGTTTGGGGCAGTTGTAATGTTTTCCCAAAAAATATTTCCTGCATGGAAAACAAGAGGAAATCGGACACTGCAGAAGACAATGCTGTGGTAATCAAGTCAAACTAATCTTGACGAGTTCATGGTGGGCTTTGCAATGCTGCCGCACCACGCACCGGACCATTTCTCCTCCATCGAATTCTGCAATTCTTCACTAATCTCTGGCAGGTCTGCATCCTCGTTGTATATTAAACCTTCGAAAGCACGCTGGGAGTTGCTTTCTCGTGTCGCTGTCATCGTGAAAGACTGGGCAGTGCTTCCGGTCTTGCAGGAAACATGCATACGGGAATTGATTTTGCCGCGACGTGATGGTCTGCTGTGTTCATTCTTGCGTGTTGCAGTACACAGTCCCAACACAGGCCGAGACCCTCGGCACGAACCGATCGCGGCTCCATCACACGTGTGTCTAGACGACGCGGGAGTAGGAGGGGATGCACGAGAGTCACGGACCTTGCGGCTCTGATTGGGCGATGCCACTTGATGTGGTTGGGGGGGGGGGGGGGGGGGGGGGGGCCGGATCGTATCTGTTGATGAACTTGTCACTTCTTCGAACGTTTCACTGGCTTTTCTCACAAAATCATGTTTTGCTCTCCAGTTTCGATGCCCAAAAAATATCTCGCGCGTTTCAACAGTGATTTGCGAGGCTTCGGTGGTATGGGTCGAGCAAGAAAATGTCCGTGAAGAAGATGGACTCGTCCATTTCCTAATGATGACAACGTTGCCAGAATTACATGCGTCAACGGGTCATTTATTAAAACGATGATTATTCATTATATCTCTTACCGCATTCTGAGGAACATCGGATAGGTCATTCACTGTGTAATAAAAATCCGGCAACAGGTTTTCAGATGAGATTATGCAGCAAATACGTCCGTCTTCACTGATGCCAATCTCTAACACACACACACACACACACACACACACACACACACACACACATACACACACGCACACACACACACACACACACACACACACACAACATGTATATGCTCGGATTTTGAGGGGGAAACTGCGAGCATATTTAATCCTGCAACCTACGTATTAAACTGTACCTGGAATCAGAACAGTGTGAAATTAAAAAAAAACAACAAATATCAGTTCTATCACGGTTACAAAATAACTCAGAAGATATCGTCCGATAAATATATCAATTCGGAGATGGATGTTGGGGCAAGACCCGCTAGAGAATATTCCACCAAATGTGATTAATCACGAGATAACTGGCCTTAATTCAGGACGATCAGAAAGGAAAAGATCGGCTCGAGCGCACGAAACAAAATAGCTGCGACGAGGTCCCAGCGCACTTTTTCTCGCGATCCCCGTCCTCGAATTGATTGGAGCGTGTTCAGTGCTCGTCTGGGAATTCAAGGAAGCGAACTCGGCCGGGACTAAAACCCGCCTGGCTAGGAATGGTATCTTCATTGCCCGTGCTTTGAAAAGCCAAGATCTTTCCCAGACTCCAGAGTGTCCCCATGCGCCTCTTGGCGTCTTTCACGTCTTCGCGATTAAATGGCAAAGAGGAGACGGTGTCCTCGGGTCTCGAGCCTCTCCTTGACGGAGTGGAAAAAGAGCGACTGCGCAACCCACTGCCCGAGGTGCAAGGGACCTCCAGGACGCCCTCTAAAGCCAGCGCTGTTTCCATAAAGTGGTGGCAATGAATCGATTCAACGTGACTTCATCCCTCCCTCCATGTGGACGTTTGGAGTTTTTATACATTTTAAATAATGAGTTCTCATCATAAACATGGACGCCGGTGTTGGACTTGGTATTTTTTTAAAGAATACGAAATATGACAACAGTCCAGCTAGTTTTATTTGAACGAGCTTTCGGAGCTTGGTCGTTCCTTCGTCAGGTAAGTGATGAGACCGCGTTTGGGGAACAGTTGTATGCAATAAGTAAGAGTTCGTGCTCAGGACAAAACGAGAAACACGGGAAACACAATTAGGTCGATGGAGGAGAGTAGACTGCAGAGGCCCGTGAGCAGCTGTGAGGTCACCCGCCGCCGATTTGTCATCACTTCGCGATGCAACAGAGCATTCACTCCTGGTATGGACACAGTCAGGTGTAGAGATTTTCTATTTTCATAATTGCTTATGGCATGGTCGCTAAATGAAAACTTCAACACAAGACAAGACTGGCATTACACCACAGAATATCGCTCAATCATGATGGCAGTTTTCCTTTTTTTAAAGCCTCCTCACACCTGACAAGTTGTGTTGAAAGGACAGAACGTTTCTTTGTGTCCGGAAAAGTGGGGAGACATTTAGAGGATAACAAAGACAAGAGCATCGGATGGAAAATAAACACGGGACACGTACCTGCGCGATAGTCGAGAACGATACGAAGAGGCCACTTGTACCTACACTAGAGTTAGTGTTTTGGTAGATGACTTCAAAACTTTCCCCGTAACATCGTGCTCACAGTAATTGTGGCATTCATGCTAAATTTCTACGCCCCAGCCAACCAGTTGCCCCGCAAACAAAGCGAGAAAAACACCCTACGGTGTGAAATCGCGTCCAAGAACCTTTATTAGCAACTCCGCTCTCCTCCCATTCGTTCAACACGGGCGGTGTTTGATTTTCTTTGAACTTGATCGAGTCAGCTGCACACTTTATGACAACAACATGTTTTTCGCAATACGCTATACACAATAGAAAAATAAGTGATGTAGAACAATGCAAGAAATTCATATTTAGACGTCAGGACATCCTACAACTGACAGATGAAGGAGCAGAAGCCGCAAAAGTTTCGAATCAAGCAAGCCTAGGCCACCATTAGGACATCTTGTTGGACACATGTCTACCGCTACATCTTAAGCAGGAACCTATCGGATTGGTTGTTCGAGGAAGTATCCAACGGACATTAACAAGTAGCACGCGTTCCTATTGGGTGGACAATCGACACAACACTGCTCTTGGGACTTGCGAGCGCGAGATTTCCCATGAAAACGCCAAAGCAGCAAAACAATATTGCCACGTTTGAGTACGCCAAAACATTTTGGGCGATTTACAAGCGTGATATTTCCAATGGAAAAAGCGTAGTTGCCACCAATGTGACCACATGTGAAGAGGGCATTTAGCAACACTATTTGTAGACTGTCGAAAATTACGTCCATGGTTTTCTCCCAGATTACAGGCTTAGTACCTTTCCCGGTGCAAGTGCGAGGCAGTTTTTAATGATATATGACTATTGAATCGCTCTTACGGATGAAGCTTTCAAGGAAGAAAAATGAGAGTACCGGATGTTAACTGATCCCAAATGTGCAATGTAACAGTCTCCACCAGGTTTCCTTTCATAGAATAATGGCCTAAAAGTAGACTCCCGCAATAAAAAAACATAAGTAGTTAATTTGATATTTTTGTAGGTGAAAACCCGGGCCGAACTTTCGGATTTCGCTCAGTGCGGCGTTCCCTGAGACGTGAGAACTGCCACAGCTGCTAAAAAGCCATTGAACAGCAGATCCTTATGGGTAAAATGGAGTGATGTCATCAAAGAGAATGTGGTAAAGAAGTAACCTTTCCAGAACTTGATGTACTTTTTGGAAAAGTAAATGGAGATGCAAATATCAATCAGTTAAGTAGCAAGAAGCTCCTAACAGAGTTTGGAGTTTTTTACTTGCCAAAAGGCATAATTATCATCAGAGATTGAACGATTTGTTCCAGGCATTGTTGATTTTACTTTCTATCTGTCCAGTATAATTAAGCTTGAGCATATTGCTGTGGGAAAAAAGACAAAATATTGAAAATTTGAATTCATAAGTGGTGATGCAATTATCTTCATGTCAAATGGAAGCTGTGACATTGCTTTATATATTCATGGTTTTTGTGGAGGTCTGCAGATGTATTGGGTGTGCGCATGTGTATGGGGTGGGAGGGAGGGGAGGGGGGAGTGCGGTGGGATGGGGACGCGGGGGGGGGGGGGGGGGGGGTGTCAGCTTTTTTAACACCTGTTGCTTTGTGCATTGTAAGATTTTGTACCGAATAAAGATTTTCGTGGACGTGTGGAATCACTCACAGGTATTGTTTCCGAAACCTGTAATTTATATAGTTAACAAGCATGCACAAGGATGGTTTCTATTTCGACTTTTCTGCTGAGAAAAGACGTTGTAGATTGAAAACAGATGCAGAGCAGCGCTACGATGGGGCTGGACCTCGCGTAGCCATCTTGCCCAAGAGCGTGTGGCAGTGATCAGGCTGCACAACGCCTCTACAAAAGCCTGAACAAGATCACGAAATGTCGCTGGCAATGGACCTGCCTCATCACCAGAAAGCGGGATTTCTCTACTACCTAAGCTGGTCCTCAATGGCAAATAAAAATGTAACATTTTGTATTGCGTGAAAGCTCATCACGGAAAATCGGACGTGCCAAAGCCATACATCGAACGCCGTGCCTGTAGCAATGCAAGGCCTTCGTTCCATTTCAAAATGACAAGGACCGCGATGGGTGACAAGTGCGCATGAACGCAAGCACTGAATCGAAAAACGGACAAGGAACCCTCTTTCCACCTCTGCCCCAAGCAGAAATTTCAGTAGAGCAGTTGTTAGGCGTTGCCGTTTTCTGAGATTCGAAGAAAACTTTTGTTATTACCTCGTCATCTCTTCTATGTTCTTTAACTTATTGCGGGCAGTCCAACTGTTACGGAAGGTCTGACGTCATCTCAGGAATGCATTACCACGTCGGCATGTTCCCCACTGAGGAAACCCATCCTTGCACAATTTAACTGTAATAAGCCACTGGTTTTGTAGACTGCCATCGTAAAGCATGTCTCAGCGAAAAATAGGTGTCTGTATGCCTTTCACGAAAACAAGCTATTGAAGTGACGAGCATAGGAAGACTAGATTTAGGACCCGACTTAACTCTAAACGTTGCGTCAATCAAGGACGTGCTCAGCTTAAAGCTAATTTGGTCTGCACGAAGCGCAGTGACTACTGCCTTAGTTGGGGCAGAGGTCGTGGCGGCATTCCCTGTTCAATTTGTGTGATACCTTGACGTTACTTCCTGTGGCGAATGAGGAGGCCATTGAGCAGTAAGGGATTCTGATGATAACTATGCACAGAGTGAAGCTCATTTGGTTCGCATGAAGCATACTAAGTGCTGCCTCAATGAGCTTCATAGATGTCTGAAACCATCACTTGGAAGTTCACTGACGAGTTCAAATGTTGATCACAAGTGCGAGTGGGGGATTGGGAAGGGGAGGGAGTAAAGCTGAGCATGAATATTTCTACTTGTAGCGTTTAGACCTCTAATGCACGCTGACTTAAAGTTTTGTTGAGCTAAGCCCCTGACTTCAACTTTAAGGATGCCTTGAACCTCCCCGTGCACACCCCCTTTGTCCTTTTGAGAATAAGTGTTGTTGTACCTGTAACTACCAAAACTCACTGTTTCTGTAGAGAGTAGGTGTCATAGTATCTTTAACCATCAGAAATCATTGTTTCTGTAGAGCAGTTTTGTCGTAGTGTAAAAAAACCACTGTTTATACATGTGGAACATTAGAATAGAGTCTCCGTGACTTTAACTGCCAGAGGTTGTGAATGAAGAGCAGTCAGTCAGGGAACCCTGGCAACTGCCTCTCTCTAATATGCACTTTGCAGAGCAGAGATCTCGCATAACGCAGCTTCTCTCGATTCATCCGACACCAGCATGTTGGATGATCCACGCACTCAATGGATGGATGGCAGTCTGCCCATGCGTCTCTGTGGTGGGAGATGAAGAGCGAGTGAAGCATTCAAAATCAATAATGCAGCGTGCTGACAGGAAGTGGGGCTTCCCGTTTCATACAGCAGCCGTCCATGATCGTTTTTATTCCATTAGCGCCCATAAACGTGTACTCTGGCGTGGACACGCAAAATACTGTTCTTCCCGAGTGCTTTTCCTCTCTGGTGTATAGGATGTTTCATCCGCTGAAGCAAGCAGGGAAATGCGATGCAAACTATCGTGCACGTCCATTAGGAAACTACGAAATAAACACACACACACACACACACACACACACACATACACACACACACATACACACACACAGAGTATCTATTATGCGCATGTCTGCTTCTGAAGCCCACCAATTCTCATTTCAACTGCTATCAACGCGATTTAATATCGATCACAGTAAGAACACATGTAAAACAAGGAGTGGAACGATTCACCACATCGCACCACACTGTTCTGTATCGTTCTATATGTAATTTCACTTCACGTGGGCTCACTCGAGACTATATATGTGCTCACACAAACTCAACGACCCTCCTATCATGCCGTCAACACTTTTCATCTCACATCTGCACACACAGCATCATAGTGCACTGAACTTCATTACCAAAAGCGGACCAAACCCTATTGCCGTGCAGTTACGCGATACAGCACACACCCCTATGCCACTTATTTGTTGACCCTTTGAGGACCCACGGTTTGCTATACAACAGCAAAACAATCAATAGCATACCCCTCTATACCACACTATAGACTATATCAGATAAGCAAATCACACTACACCGTTTCAACTCTCAAAACTTCAGTGTGACCCCATAAACACAGCATAATATTTCACTACACTGCACCTTGTCAAATGATACTACATGGCACCATTTTGGGTTGCTTACATTACAGCACAACAAACATTATAATTCAAATCACGTGTCATTTTTATTGCTGCATGAACCACACACGTTTCATATCAGATTCCGCATCATTCTGCACAGCACTACACCATACCACTGCACAACACATTTCTTAGCACATTACATAGCATGGCACCGCATTGTTTCATATACCATACCGTACTGCTGCACTCCATACCACAAGCATTCGGCCAAATCTCTTGCAGCGGTATCACACCACCCACAGCATGACAATTCACGGCTATCGAATGACGCCACAATACACCGAATTATTCCACCTCAAAGGACGCTACAACGCGCCATACCATAGCAAATCATACCACACACACACACACTATACCACACACACACACACACACACTATACCGCACCACAACGCACCGCACTAAAACTCCACGCAGTAACCACATCATTCTGCTGACATGCCATACCACAGGACACTGCAATACAGCACAACACGACATATCACGCCACATCACATCAAAGGATAGCACACCATAATGTCATCATGTCACACATCCCTCCACTGAGCAAAGATGTCACCCCACACAACTCACACAATCAACTCCACATCAACAACACCACACCAGCAAGAGGATCACGCCTGGCTGCAGTCAGGGCGGGAACATGGACGTGACCACCAGGGAGCAGAAGTACGGGATAACTCGAGAGGGGCCTGCAGGGTCGACACCAGATGGCGCCTTGTGCCAAAGTAGCGGCCACCTAACGTTGGTTCCCCGGGGTGCGCCAGAGCCACACTACAAAAATACCGCTGAATAATTGACCACTCTGGGACTGTCTGGAGTGGAAAGGAGATTGAAAGAGGGAGAGGTGTAGCTTTGGGAAGAATACAAGGGTGAGGATGGGAGGGGGAGAAGGAGGGGGTGGAGGGAGGTCTGAGGGATACAGAAGATGGAGCTAGGAGGAAGTAGTGAGAGGGGAGATTACTCTGCGATATTTCAGCTCCTGCAGAACGGTTCTTGCTGCCTTCTTGCCTTCCGGGTCTTGTGACTGGCTCTTCCTTCACAGCGGAGACGGCCCATCTCCTGTTTGGTCCACCATCTGCCTACTCTCACTCCCACCTCCACTACCCCCAGCCATTCCCCTCCTCGCCCTCACGTCCTTTAGTCCTCAACTCTCACACCCACCCATCCTCATCCCACTCCTTCCGTTTATCAATTTCCGGTCCCCATACCTACCGATATATGCAATTCTCACCCCTCACTATGTCCCCAGCATCACTCTTAAGGCCTGTTTTGAATTAGCTCTGCTGAATCCTTCTTTGCCGTAGTAGCAATCTTATCTAACCAATCAGGACGTAGTAGCAATCTTATCTAACCAATCAGGACGTAGTAGCAATCTTATCTAACCAATCAGGACGCATAACTAGACCGAAGCTGCGTTTTGATTGGTTGGATAAGATTGGTTAGATACGATTGGTTAATTAAGATTGCTGCTACGGCGAAGTGGGTGTGAGCGTTGCTCATTTAAAACAGTCTTTAATGCCATATACGTCAGAGAAAGTACGAAGTGCCGGAGTCGGGCATAGCAAAAACTCATCCGAGATTTGATATCTTTCACTCATAGCTCAGAGATTCAAGGTTCATGGACCACTGTAAGTGAAAGAGCCCCGTCCCCGCACGTCCACCTCTTGCAATATTTTGTGGAGTCTGACGTCAGTATGCTCGTGCAGTCTTCAATTCTTGCATTAAACTACGACAACATGTTGGTCACATACCACTGTGGCCCGAAGAAGCTTCATTTAGCAACCGAAGTTTGCCAAGTTCGACGAAACGTCTGTCGGGCAGAGTGTCACCAGAGAATGGACCGTCCGCAGCACACACACCCGCGCGCATCGCCAGCCAATCCGCGTGCGTGCATTTGTCTTGCAGTTCCCACGTAGCAGTTCCCTCGTAGCAGTTCCCACGTAGCAGTTCCCTCGTAGCAGTTCCCACGTAGCAGTTCCCGCGCAGCAGTTCCCACGTTGAAGTTCGCACGTAGCAGTTCCCACGTAGCAGTTCCCTCGTAGCAGTTCCCACGTAGCAGTTCCCACGTTGAAGTTCGCACGTAGCAGTTCCCACGTAGCAGCTCCCGCGTAGAAGTTCCCGCGTAGCATTTCCCACGTAGCAGTTCCCGCGCAGCAGTTCCCACGTTGAAGTTCGCACGTAGCAGTTCCCACGTAGAAGTTCCCACGCAGAAGTTTCCACGTGGTTTTCTTTCAACAAGCCGATTCGTGTTGAGATAAAACATTGCTAATGCTATGGGAAGAAATACAACCTCATTGTCAAATCGAATGCGTGGGCGGTGTGTAGGTCAAACAACCGATCTCCCGAGTAATCGTCGAAAGAAATAGTTTTTGTCTACAGTGTTCAACAGTTTTCAGTGCCTCGGGAGAACACTGTTAGTCTCCGATTTGACTGAGGGTGGAGCGATGCGAAGGCTAATCGTCTCAGGAACCATCTTTCTCTAAAATAGTAATAACAAAAATGTTGTGGGTTTTTTTCCGAATACATTAACAGTTATTTTGGAGACTTTCACCCCCGGTCGCTACTGTGCAGCGTTGAGAACCCTAGGTACCCGTAGGTGAATAGTTAAAGCGGCCTCAACACCGTGCCAAGGACGTGACTCTAGGATCCGTGCTGCACTGAGACACCACACCTGCTAGCCGCAAAACAAACGCCTTAACTACTGTCCTGGACCTCAGCAGTCCGGGTTTCCTCCCTCATGAGTCCACGCCATCCAGCCGCCTCCAGAGCTTCTCCATGATGCCTGTGTTCCAGGATAGGATGTTATTATCATCCCCCCCCCTCCCCCTCAGGCGCGTCTTGATGAACTGGTTGTGGGATTCCTGCCCATGCATGGCCAAACCGGAAGGACTGAGTAATCCGAAATTAGAATAACCGTGTGGCGGGGGAAGTGGATGCTTGCCCATATATGATTCGCCTCTGTAGAAAACTGTCAGCTTATCTTCCAGTGCCTTGGTTGCAGCTTTTTGGTAGAGGATGAAGACGAGCACACCAGATTTGTCGCTTGTTTATTTTAACCGGTAGAAAATGAATATATGGTGCCAAGAATAGCTGCACTTAACTGAAACTGGGTGACCATTAGTCATCTGACTTTGAGATTTCTCAGGTCAAGCTAGCAAGATCTCTTTCAAAGAGGTGAGGAGCCGGTGTGAGACTATACTTTTTTAACAAGAGGAGGGTGACCAAAGAAGTCTGGCGGTACGTCGTAGTAAAGGCCTGAAGAAGGAGCTTGGCTCCGAAAGACTAGACCTGAAGGAGGAGCTTGGCTCCGAAAGACTAGACCTGAAGGAGGAGCCAAGTTCCAAAAGACTAGACCTGAAGGAGGAGCTTGGCTCGAAAAGACTAGACTTGAAGGAGGAGCTTGGCTCCGAAAGACTAGACCTGAAGGAGTAGCCAAGCTCCGAAAGACTAGACCTGAAGGAGGAGCCAAGCTCCGAAAGACTAGACCTGAAGGAGGAGCTTGGCTCCGAAAGA
>JAWQFJ010021038.1:7500-12500 GCA_034096865.1 Theodoxus fluviatilis | reverse complement strand
CCTGAACGCAGTGATATTCCCTTTTAATGGCCTTGCAGAGACATATACGTGAGCTTGCGGCAATGATATCACTTTGATGCGCGATTTTGTCTTCGTTGGACAGCTTCGTCATAGCAGTTTTGCTACAATGATACCACATTCATGCAGGATCATCGAGTGCTAACTGATGAAGGGCTACTCCCGAAACATTTGTTTTCACACTAAACCTGAGATTCCAACACCTCCCAGCGATCTTTGTGATCATTGTTTGTCTTGTCTTCTGGAATCCGGCGGTTCATCTTTGACCTACATCGAGTGCTAGTTTAATGGTTCGGCAGCATTCGGACTTGCTATGAAAATATAGTTATAAAATATGAGCACCGGTTCGATGTTAAAGTATGGCCAACTACGCCAAAACAATCTTGTTTCCGTGATGTTGCTTTGATACACTGATTTAATCTTGACTGATTGGTTTGAATGAAATAAATATGGCTACAAGTATACTAGATTCAAGCATTTGCACAACATATTCCACGTTCAATAATCGCCAACATTCAAACAACCTCGCAGCAAAAATATAGCTTTTCTTCATCTTAAAGGATGAGAATTGAACTCTGGTCTTCTCGGTGGCAGTCGTGAACCCTGACTGTGTCTGTCTGTCAATCCTCATGTGAGTTGGGGGTAACAATGGACACACTGCGTGTCTCCACAAGGTTGGGGGTAGGAATGAACCCACTACGTGTCTCTACAAGGTTGGGCGTAGCAATGAACACACTGCGTGTCTCTACAAGGTTGGGGGTAGCACTGGACCCACTGCGTGTCTCTACAAGGTTGGGGGTAGGAATGAACCCACTACGTGTCTCTACAAGGTTGGGGGTAGCAATGAACACACTGCGTGTCTCTACAAGGTTGGGGGTAGCAATATACCCACTGTGTGTCTCTACAAGGTTGGGGGTAGCACTGGACCCACTGCGTGTCTCTACAAGATTCGTAGAAAGTGAATCACCACGGCAATCGAGACTTGCTCCTGATGGAACCTCCCCCTGAGAGTTGCGTTTTTGAACAGATCTACAGCGTCTCACAGGGCGACTCGTAAGAGGCGAATTATTCGGTAAAGGATGACTACCTGCTCGTAAAAAAAGGAAAACACTTCTAACACAGATTGTTGTTCGACGGCTGACCCGCATTTCATGAATATGCCGCGCTAATGTGAATGTGTCACTCTATCATGAATGTGCCACTATAACATGAATGTGCCACTCTATCATGAATGTGCCACTCTATCGTGAATGTGCCGCACTAATGTGAATTTGCCACCCTAAAAGTAAATGTGGCACTCTATATTGAATGTTTCACCCTACTGTGAATGGGTCATGTCACCCTAAAGTTAATGTGTCACGCCAGTGTGAATGTGTCGCCCTAAAGTGAATGTGTTACCCTAATGTGAATGTGTCACCCTAAAGTGAATGTGCCACTCTATTATGAATGTGCCACTCTATCATGAATGTGCCACTCTATTATGAATGTGCCACTCTATCATGAATGTGCCACTCTATCATGAATGTGCCACTCTGTCACGAATCTGCCGCGCTAATGTGAATGTGACACCCTAAAGTGAATGTGACACCCTATTGTGAATGTGACACCCTATTGTGAATGTGTCACCCTATTGTGATTTTGTCACCCTATTGTGAATGTGCCACTCTATTATGAATATGCTAGCCTCCTGTAGGTTAGGGATAGACAAAATGTCTCACCCTGTCTCCCTACCCGTTTCGTAAGAGGCGAATAAATAGGGACATCGTACAAAAATTTGACCTGCTCATACTTTAACCAGCTATCGCGATTGTTCGTGGTCATTGGCCTTATATAGTCTACAAAGGCTGGCAAGCCGTAAAACTCCATTCATCCACCCATTCATTCATTCATTCATTCATTCATTCATTCATTCATTCATTCATAAAACCAGCTCTAATGAGTGTTGTTGTCAATGGCTTTACATAGACTACAAAGAATTATAGGTCTTAAAACTTCATTCAGCATCATTATGTGTCACTTTGTTCCTCGTCAGGTGCCAGCAGAGAATTAATCAATTTGCCCAAAGATCAGGCTGTGCAGTTAAAGTGGTCTGAGCCACAGATATGGTCGATGAGTTTCTACATCAGTAACTTTCTTTCCCTGCGTCAGGGATTCAACGTAGTGTTGCCATATGATGTGAACAACACCTACCAAACCTACCACTATATTGAATATTTCAAATACGACCATTGAAGTCGAACAGTGCGCAGAATAAAGTATAAATATGCTGTGTAAAAATCTTAATGAATTAAAAAAATTAAATAGTAACTGGAATATCTATACTCTGATAAAGGGTGCAATGTCATGAAGCTTGAAATAAGAATCTAACACTTTCCATATCCTGCTCATGATACCTGAAAATAGCTACATCGTGTAAATTTCATTAGTATCAATCCAATCACAGACGAGAAAACAAAATTTGGTGGGAATATTTCCGTCACATGGGGACCAGTTCAACCAGTGCCGAGTATACTAACGAATAGGTGGTTCCAACAGTAGAATATGAAGGGTAAGCGGAAAATCTTGGATGCACTCATGTCATTTCCATTCATCAACTGAAACCTGTGGTCGAGGAGTTTTTAGGTTTTCTATGGTTGTAGTAGTAGTAGCAGTAGCAGCAGCAGCAACAGTAGTAGCAATATAACTACGGGCGAATCGAAGCAACACAACGGGCTTCTTCTAGGAGGTGAGATGAATGACGATTGCGGCCTTTTAGCCTTTGTCAGCTACGTGAGTCCATTGACCACGAAACTCATTGAAGCCGGTTAGAGTAAGAGCGAGTCAAGTCTTCATTTCCTTTGTTGTGTTGTTGTTGTTGTTTGTTTATATACCAATCACGTAGGGAGTCGTGATAGATCTATCCTTTCCCCTTACCCACAGAGAAGGGAAGGGCGGATGATCTTGAAAATAAAAGCGTTTCCCACATAGCAGGAGAGATCGTCTCAGCCATGTGCGCTACATCCAGGGCAAGGGCCGACATTGTGTCACGAAGCCCTCATCTAGGGGAGAAGGCAAAATGATAAACGCACAACAGGCACTGACAGAGCTTGGGGCTCGTTGCCTACGCTAGTTTATCGCGAGAGTCGGCGAAGAACGCTAGGACTGCGCGAGGCAAGTGTGTTGTGCACTGCTCTTCACTCTCAAGGAGACGCGAGTTTTGCCGAGCCGTGGCAAAATTCAAAATGGCGGAGACCATACACATTGAGTTGATATATAGAGACAGCAGAGTCTTTAATGTGCTTGTCACTATTCTAGAATGGAAAGGTGTACGTACAGGGAAGTATTCGCTGTTTGAATGTTCATTTGCATCTTTTGAGGAGTGTGAAAATATGTTATTTCCAGACAAATTTGGTCGAAAAATGTTTTTTCGTGTCATACATGAAGGAGCATCAATACACTATACATGTACGCTCTTTGAATCATGTCCCTTTAATTGATTCAGAATGTATGGAGGCGCCACACTTTCGACAAAACTGTCTACGTGTGCATCCTGCCTGCTTCCTTTTCTTTGGCAATGTTCCCGTGCCGTTCGAGATGTCACCATGGTATGTCCATTGAAGTGAAAAACTGCTGTGGTGTCTGTATCGTCAGTTACTTCGGCTAACAGTAACTTTTTCACCAACTCTCGCCTCGACACAGCCATGTTCTCTCGAACTTCCGCCTAGCCAGTTGCTGATTGGCCGTTGCCTGGAGCCAATGCCTCTGCTCGCCTCGGTTTGCTCACAAGAAATTTTTTTGCCAACTTGGAGGCTAAGCAACGCTCCCCTGGAAACCCGCCTCATGTTCTCACGCTGTACACTTTTATCCCTGGTCTGTGGACCAGTCTAATTGTCGTTCCGACACCATCTCAAGGCCCGGGTGGCAGCCTGCAGCGAGGCTGAGGAAAAAGGCGCCAAACGTTACTGTCATAGTTTTCCACTTACTGCCTCCATTATTCGCGGGCACCAATGGCAAGGCGTCTGCAAGCAACAAAAGAAAAAAAAATCAAAATTTGATCAGGAAAACCATGACACCTTCCTTTTGCTGAAGTGTGAGCCTTTTCTCACTGTATCAGAACATTACGGCCGGAAACAAATTCAGGCACAGCTGTCTCGACAATCTGTCCAGGATAATCTACAGGTTTAATCACGTTGTCTTCGCTCCACTGAGAGCTTGCAGCCGAGGGAGTTGCCACAGGAAGCGGAAGACATTTGTAAACGGGTTGGAGGCCATATGATGTGCGCAATCGACGACTCCCAGCATCCTCTCCGCACTGCAAAGTCTGCAACAGCAGGATCACGTGACCTCTTGGTGTGAATCGGAAGTTCCAATCAGGCATGAAGAGGGGGGTCGGCGTGGCGCTGGAGGGTGGAGACGGGAAGGGGGGGGGGGTTGGGGGTAATGAGGGTCGTGGAAGGGGAAGCTGGGTTTAGAAGTACTTGGAGAGAGGAGGTCAGGAGTGCGGTGATGGAAGAAGGAGGTGGAGTGTTGGGGAGGGAGGGGGGGATTATGGTGGGGGGTGGGGGTGGGGGTGGGGGTGGGGGGCCTGGAGGGCTATGGGCGCTCAGGGGATGTTGGAAAGCAGACAGGTAGAAGTGGGCGTCAGCTGTTTTATCGTGGCCGGGCGGGCATCAATAATGGTGGTTGCTTAGCAACCAGCGTGCGGTTGGATTTGTGTCAATCAGAGTCTGGACTTTAACCCGATAGAGAGACTCCCTGTCGTTTGTTTGCAGATTCTCTTTGTGAAGCGATCGACAGCAATTTTCCTGCAATTTTCCTCCTTAATCAGGTGTGTACGGAGGTTTTTGAACTGACAGCAGTGAAGGTGCTGAAAACAATGGTGCAAATAGCGTCGAAATGGAACAGAGGCAGTAACTCTCTCTCTCTCTCTCTCTTTCCCTCTCTCCTCTCTCTATCTCTTTCTCTCTCTCTCCTATGTCTGATCTTGTGTGCAGAGGTAGGGC